>JAPYZA010006268.1:0-11551 GCA_030522685.1 Eupelmus azureus | reverse complement strand
TTCAAATGGCGGCACAAAATTCATGAAATCAGTTAAAACATTGGGCACTTCAACAAGTTTCCGTTCATTAATACGAAATCCAACCAACCAAAAGCGCAATCCAAAAATACAATTCAAAAGCTTTTTCGGTTGATTCGAGCGCGATACGTACCCCAAGATACATCACTCGCCGGCATGACAAGGTTAATTAAATTTATTTCTTTCTGATAAGCCCGAACAAGCTTGACTCGCGCCTCTCTCCCCAACCACTCGAGCGCGCATACCTACCCAACTGTAACTCATTAAAAAGCAAACACGCTCTCTCTTTCCCTCTCGCTCCCATCTCGAAAATTTAACTTCGCGAAACAGCGAAAGGGCAGATACCCTCTTCACCCCTACAGCGTCCAACAATCACCGAGCTTCCTTCCTATACACGCATTTCTATGCATCGCACCTCTCTCTCTTTCCTTCTCTCTCTCTCGTCCCGAGAGATACGGCGACGAAAAAGGGCTGCAGCAGCCTCGACCAGCCTGCTAATCTTAACGGCCCGCGTTTCGGTGTATAAAGGGGCTTAACGTGTAAAGTAGTGTGTTTCTAGAGTGCAGCTCGCGCGCGCGCTCTCGGTCGCGAGGCAGGTCGTATTTCAATCAGTTTATCTACTTGTCGACGCGTGTGGTCGCGCGAGCGCGCGCAGGACACGAGGATGCGCGCGCGCGCGGAGAGCCGTAAAACTATATTCGCGAGCTGGCTCCCCGCTTAGCGATAACTCAGCGCGCCGTTGCGTTTCTCAATTAGGTAACAGAGGCCGGGGCTCTCGCTGGCATAACGTAATTTCGTATAAATCAGGGCCCCCTTTAGGGGAGCGCTGCCACGCTGCGACAATGCCGGGGCCCAGGCGACGAAGGACAGGCTCGATTAACGGCCTTTTAACGCGCTTATGCCCGGCCTTTCACGGCCCTGTTCGCGCCGCAGCCTTTAGAATTCCGGTAAGTGCGCGCTGTATCGTCGATGGGCCGCGTGTGCCTTTTTTTTTCAGCGACAGGCAGAGGAAGTAGTTTTCGGTTTCCGCGTACGCGCGCCGGCGAGGCGAGGCCGAGGCGCGTAATGATTTACTCGGCACCCTACGCGGAAAATTGCTAGTAGTAAAGTTTCGCGAAAGTATGCAATTACGACTTCACGGGCGCAGTAAAGCGTAATGAGCGCCGAGCGAAAAAGGGAACGTCCGCTGAGAAATGTTGTATTAAATAGTAAAAAGCTGGGAGTGTATTGCCGGCGAGTGCTTTTTCGGCCTCATTACTTAATTATGAGCGGATAAATGCGCGCGCACCGGTTATTAAGTTATTATCGTTACCGCTTGATTAATGCGCTATTATTTTTCATCTTTATAGGTCGTGAACCCTTTTCAGAACGGAAATAGAAGGTACTCAAAAAACGAGACCCTATAGTGATATCATTAAGTGAATCTTAGAATGTTGAAAAAAATTCATGAAAATTCTCGCTGTTGGGCGGTAGAAAGTAGCTCTGTGGTCGTTAATGGCTTAACTAATCAGTAGCCAAGTAGTTAGAGACGTACAGAAACAGACTGGAGATGAATCGGTAGTTCAAATTACATTAGTAAATATTAACTTTTTTGTTGTTTTTTTATTTACATTCTATATGCAAGGAATTCCTGCACCATTTATCATGGAATTCAACCAATAAATAATTGATGTAAATTGATTTTAAATGAGGAAACATTCTTATTATACTAAACTATTCTTTTTTCTTGCACTGGCGATCGGAACTGTCAAGTTTTTAAATCCAAAATCAAAAATAACTGGAAATAATACAAACCGTAGTAAGAAGTAGTAAAAATAAATAAAAAACTTATCTTGCTTACGTCAAGAAAATATTTCAGCTCATCATTTGACTACATTTTTGGTTATCTACAGCATTCCAAACTACTCTGAAATTATGTGTAGGTGCAACGAAAGAAAGCAACAAGCCAATGACTCTATCGACTTAATAAGCGGACTACTTATCTACTTTTTGATTAAAACAATTAATTACATGACGTTTTTATGTGAATAATATCAATGACAAGACGCGTGATTAAGTTGTTGCGTCAAAACAAAATGAATTCTTGTGTTACTTTACGTGCGTATAAATCATCAGTTTTTCTTGTTCATTAAAATTTTTAGTTTGTTACAATTCCGTCGTTGTGCAGTATACAAATGTTTATCAAGATCAAAAAAGTAATGGCAAAGTGACTTTTACACCAACCATAAATAACAAAAAATAAGGTCACATACTTTCTTATAGACAGAACTATATTTATAATTAAGTAAATACAGTGTTTGCAATCGCAACAAGTGCGAATAAATATAGGTGTTGTATAACATTTGTCACAAGTAGTGAATAAAGTAACAGGCACAAAAGGTGCTAACAACTATAGAAATCAGCGAGCGCATAATTTACTCTGCGTAATTTTAAAAACACATATTTTAAACGCTTTCAAGCATTAAATATCAGCGGCAACATACTTAAACACAACCTGAACCCAATAACACGTACAAAAAAAATTTGTTAAACATATCTTCGAACGTAATTATCATCAGAACGTCACACTTTCTCCGGCCCTAAGTAAACCCAATCAAAGGCCTCCCATAAAAACCAGAACTCCATCACGCTCGCCAGCTACAAACTACTCACAGAACCATCGAGCCATTCATGCCAGCTGCGCGCAACAAACCGCAACTGCACACAGCCCATTAATTCCTCAACCGATTTTTCATCTCAATTTCTGCGAATCTCAAAGCGAATTCCTCGGCTATCTAACTCAAAATCTAGCGCGCAACTACCTCTCCCTCTCCCATACGAAAAGCGCGCGAGAAACTACGCGGACGACAGCCACTCGCGCACACACGTCCACTTATATGCGGTCAAAGAGAGACAGAGAGAGAGCTGCGTTAAAGAGAGATCTTCTCACGTGCGAGAAACGATCGAGCTGCTGCGCCCGAGATAAAAATGTCCGATCTATGGAAAATAATGCGCCCGGTAATTTACGGCGCGTAATAAAGGCCGAGCGTGTGTGTAGACTTACGCCTGGCTAAGTAAGCGCGTACGCGCTGCATTATTATATATCCAGAGCCTTTAACCCACATACCTGTGTGCTCGGCCGCCGCGAGAGTTTTAGTCTTGCAGTGTGCGAGTGTGTATGGGGATATCGTAAAGCGTTGCGCGCAAGTCTCGCCGATGTGTAATTGGGTATTAGAGGTAGTGTCGAGAAGAGATGGTGATTGTATGTGGTGGTGTGTGTGATGTGGATGTGCGTGGATGGAGGTGTGTTGCTGGGTGTAGAGATGTGTTTTTTAGGGCTGTATTTTTTGGTTTCGATAACTGTCATTTTGAAAGCGCGTGATTTTCATTGTCAGATTAGAATTAGACGATTCTGTTTGGTGTATACGTATATTGGCACACGATTAAGTGTGCTGAGTTTAGGAGAAGGTATTTGAATTCTGTGCTACATAGGTTTACAATATAATTGTCGTAGAAGTTAAATGTATAAGTGATACGAAGTATATGTTAAAGTTTAAATATATTATTACTTTAAAATACAGTTCTTATTCCTCAAATACTAGTTCAATTAGAACATATAATATAATTGCTGGATAAAATATGATGATAAAATGAGTATAAAAATTCGAATCTACTTGTCACTTTCTGAAATCAGAAAACTGAAATTACGAAATGAATAATTGATCTTACAAATTTGATGAAAAAGACGAATGTAGCGAGGAAATCAGATCACACTTATATTTAGTTGATTGATGCTATTCGATTTATGTAAGAAAAAAAATAGTGTAACTGGTAATGTATTAACAATATATGAAAATTGTTACTTCAACCACTTAAAAGTTATCATCATAAACAATCCCACAAAATTAAATAAAATTTCAAATTTGCCAACCTACTTTGAAATAATTTCTTAATTCAATTAAAGCGATCAATATCAGCAATCCATTTTATCACCTTCCCAAAGCGAACAGCCCCGTTTCAGTCCCCCTGTCCCCACACAGCTACCAATATTTTTCAGAATACCAAACCTCGCCTCAACGTCCACGTTTTTTCCACTGTCTCTCACCAACCAAATCCCCAAAAGTAATGCATAAATTCGTCGCGCGAATTAGCCGTCCTCGCTCCCCCCAATAAATATCCACACCAAATCCCCGGCGCGATCTCCCTTACAGAAAACCAACTCGCGCGCAGTTCTCAATTAACGCTGAATTATGGCTACGGCAAAAAATCCTCGAAACACGCGCCTCTCTCCCCCCCTCGCAAAAAACTCACGGCGAGAAAAACCCAAGATATCAGACCGAACTTTTGTGCGAATATACACACTCACATATACATACATATAAAGTGCCACTGGCAGTCTCGGGGTAGCGTCGATCGAAAAAGCGTGTCGCCGTCCGGCGAACACTAAAATTGCATATCTGAGAGAAGTAGTAGTCGTCCCGCTCTCTCAGCGCGATATTAGGCTGAGCGAGGAGGAAAAGGAGCGTATATAGCCGCTCTCTGCGGAGGCGGCTCGGGCATTAAGCTGAGCCTCGCTCGCCTCGCCGATCCATAATTTACCGGCGCTCATGACGCTCGCTCGGCCGTTTGCCTCCTAATTTATGTGTTTTTAAAGACACGGCCCGGCTCGCTCATTCAATTTTCGAGCGATTTTCGCTGCCGTACGCGTGAGAATTGGAAACGCGCTGCCGACAAGCGTAATCTCTCTGGGCGCGAGCCTGCCGGTTTATGACGGCGATACGGAAAAATTATGAAAATCCGCCTTGGCCGATCGTAAACTGAGCACGGATTCTCTCTGGCGTATCGCTCGGTTTGCGTGCTTTTTTCTTATTCGGCCGGGAATCGAATGCTGGATTTCCCGCTGGAATTATGGGAATCGCGGCTGGCTGGCTAAGCTAGGCGCGGTAAGTGCCGCTGATATGGTTTAACTTAGGCTCAAAGCTGCTCTAAGGCTTTTTCTTTTGGTTGCGGTGAATGTTTATGCTGGGTTTGACTTTGCGAATTATTGGAACGTTTTCGTGCGTGCTTGCTGATGCTTGAATTATTCAAATTGTACGCTCTGAGTAATACAGGTTTGGTAGTATAAAATTGATTGTTATGCATTTTAAATTCTGTTTTATTTAATGCTTCAAGTGCAATATGGATTGGAAATTAGAAATAAAGATGAGTTTTTGCTTAGTATTTTGAAGATTGAGAGAAAATGTCGTTGCCGTGACTATCATTATTATAAATTTATAACCGGATTTTTCAGAGTCAATTACTAAAACGATACTTTGCAAAACTATATTGTACTTTATTATACTAAAAGACTTAGTCAAGAATTCCATTATGTATACATAATAAATAAAAATCTTCATATTTAACATTTTTCTAAAATGGTAATGGTTATTAAAATATGATATATAACTAGTAATCTTTTTTTACTTATCTTATACCTCATTGAATATTTAATACTCAAATCTCTCCAAATTGAAAGCAAATTGAGAAAATTTTAATTCTAAGTCAATTGAAATAATTCAGAAGCAAATCGGTTTCCTGCTTATGCAGGTCATACTTTCTTATTTTAATTTATAAAATCAAAACTGCATTTTCAACTTTCTAGTCAATAAGGAAAAATGAATTTCTTTATAATTTTTATATATCTTCTGTATATATTCTATCTAGACTTTAGATAACACACACATCTTTTGACAAGCACTCAATTACATACAACTAAATATTAACAAAATGAAGACCATCTAATCATAAATACGATTTATTTCCTTGTACTTTCAATAGGTTCATAATTCGATGCATTCATTTGCATCTAGCATAACGAAAAACTTTAAAAAACTACGACAATAAAAATTTTATATCCGCCGTTTAATTTTAAATTGAATCTAGAAGTCACTTTGAATAAGTCAGTCTCTCAGCTTAACGCACTCATTCGAAACTGGTACATAAATTTCGGAAAATAATACTTTTAGAACTTGTTGGCGATGTCGCTGTATAATCGGGCCCAGCATTAAAGCCATAAAAAATTAATTTCATAATTCGAAAACGCATGGCACTAATAACCTACGCTGTTATTATTATCATTAATCCACGCTAGCCGCTAAAATTACGAGCATAAGTTATGCCACGTAAATATGAATTAATAGATAATGAAAACAATAACAATTAATTATATACCTACAAGCAAATTTTATTAAGAGAACGCGCGAGCCGCCCGGCCTAGAAGCTTGGCCAACTCCTTAATGGGGATTAATTCGCGTTTTAAGCACGCGTAATTTACGGCCGCAATCAAAGATGCTCGCGGGGGACTCTTTTATAGATCCGTCTGCTGGCTCTTCTAATAGTCCTTCTGTCTCTGCGGCGCGCTAAAAAGTTTCTGCGACTCCGATTTTTTCGGCGACTTTATTTTTGCCATAACTCAGCCTAGTAATTGCGAAACTCTCCCGCACACACACACACACGAAGGCAGAAACATAGAGAGAGAAAGAGTAAGAAATATCGCCCTCGAAGAATGAGCGATCGAGTATTAATTCAGTACCTGCCCGATATTGTCGCGCGCACTTTGACTTCCTCGCGCTCGAAAACCCATCATCAGCGCCGAGCCAAGAAAAAAAACGAGCGGACGCTCGCTCGGATCTAAATAAATTATGCAGCGCGCGCGCATTAGCATCGCAAGGGACGCCGCGCGAAGAAGCAGTCTTTCTCTCTCTCCGAATGTTGTATCCTCGAGGGCGGAGAGAACACTTATACATTGTTGTAAGCGGCCGGAGCACAAAGGCTGCACTTCGCCGAAGCGAGGATCATTCATATACGCGCTGGATTCGTCATATTCCAGACTGCTTTCATTACGCCGATGATTCGCCGATTGATAATTAATAGACCCAGAGAGCGGGACCATCGCTCAAAAACGGAACGGATGCCGGCAACAATGACAAATTCTCCCTCGCACAGAAAGCCAGCCGATGACTGTACCTATATATACGCGCGCGTCTTTCTCGTCGGCTCAGCCGCGAATTAACATTTTTATTGAAAAGTTTCGAATCGGCGGAGGCGGAGCGATCTCCAGGTGGGCCCCCGGACGAGACTTTCCCAGAGCCCGGGGCTGTTAGAAAACGAGAGGCGCGCTTTGTAAATTGCCACGGCGAGTTTGTTTTTCGTAGATTTTTATGCGTCGCATAAATTCGGCGGATTTTTATTGGACGCAATCGGAGGGGACGCGCGCGCGCGCCGCGGCGCTTATTAACGGAGTGACGGCCGTGGTTTTTTTTTTGAGGTCGAACGCGCGATTATATTATGAAGAAGTGTCGCCGGGGATCCTAAATCAAAGCGTAATTGACTACTTAAAAATTGAATGAAACTCGGAGGAGTGGGACGCTTCGTTTTTTTGGGCTTTTGCCGGTTAGTTTGCGGATACAGAGAGCATAAAGTGTTTCTTGTTATTTCTGCGTTTTCAAAATTTTATTTAATGTAGTTTGATTTGCATGAATGAACGCTTATTGCGGGTAAAACGATACTTCGGAGATTAATAAGCGAGCGTTATAGCCGAGCTTTTGTTGATTTTTCGAAATATTCTTGATTTCGGGTTATTTAAAAGCCATAATTATGAAATTTAAAGCAGCGCTTAAAGTTCGAGAAATGATTCATGAATACATTTCGCAGGGAATAGAAATAATTTACTTCTTTAAATAGCAATGATCGCCGTCAAAGAGCCATTCACCGATCCGGCCGATTCTGAAAGAAACGTTTTTTTTTCTCCACATACCTGCTACTTCTGCGGTTACATCATGTGTTTGCCTTTTATAATTGGCGAAATCAATTCGATCAATAAAATATGAATTCATCAGCGAATATATTCATCCTCGTGCGCGCCGGCGGCGGTCTCGTATAATACAAGAAATACATATTTCCGATGAAATATAAATGAATCAATTAAAATTCTCCAAAAAACGTCCCGAATACAAACACGAGCCTCGGCTTTTTGTGCGCGGCACTCAGCACCTATCAATGAGACCGCAGCTCATTTGCCTATACACACAGGCGCGTGTGTATACGCGAAGAAAGGAAAGTTTGTAAGAATTCGTCGCGTATTCGCATAAAAAGCAGAGATGAATAATGACGATAATTAAGAGGCCGGCTACTTTTTCGGACGCGTGCCCCTCGATTACCGTTCTCAAGCTTAGAGGCCCCCCCAAAAATTTTTATAGCCTAGACTCGATACTTTCTAACAAGTGCGAGAGCGCGCCATTAAAAGTTCGTTTTGCAGGAAAGACAGAGTCCGAGAGAGAGAGAAAGAAAGAGCGAGTTTCTGGAATCCGAGAGCGGCATCACCCCCTTAATTAGGGGGGGCCTTTAGGGGGTCGAATTCCAGCTGCGGCCGCGACGAAGCTCTCTTAAGCGCTGTTTAATAACGTAACAATTATATGGTAGGCGCATAGAGCGGAGGTGGCTGGATTTCGTCCAGCTTCTCCGTATAGCGCCGAGCGTTTATATGTATATACAGCGGGGCAACACAATATAACGCGGGGGCTTCCCCCCTAACAACCGGGGCCGCCGCCGTCGAGTAGCCAATTAAAAGTGGGAACGTCCAATTACCCAGTGGGGTTATGACTCGCTGGCGCGCGCGAGCTAGTCCCGTAAAGAGAGTAAAGGCCCTCGCTTTTTGGCTACTTTTTTCCACGCCGGGGCCTTTACGCCGCTCCGTTCCCATGGACTCTCGCGCTCTCCTCGCATCCTCTGCTTCGCCCGCCCACCCTTGAAGTGTGTGTGTATGTGCCTGCGCGCCCCCTTTTTTTTCGCACAGGGATATTTTTTACGCGCCAGTGATAGCGTTTCGGAAGTCGGCGCGGAACGTCTGAGAAAGAGCCCGGTGGAATGCGCAGCCCAGCAAGTGCGAGAGCGAGCGAGCATACTCGTAAAGCTTATTGCCGATAATTAGAAGCTTACTTGAATATTGTAAAGTGTCGGTTCAATCTGCGCTGTTATATAGGGGTCCACCGCGGTTTTATTGAGCTGGGAGAGCGAGGGCCACGAGCTGAAGCTGAGCAAACATCTATTTGTACTTTTTTGCTGGGGGCTTTTGCAGTGAGGAGTAGTCGAGGTATGATTGCGAGTCTGGGAAATTGGAGTGCGCTGAACCGGCAATTTTTCGACTGGTAGCCGAGAAAGAGCGCTGAGAGCGAGTCGCGAAACGGAATAAACTAATACGGTTTGAGATGGAGAAAAATTGTTGCGTATATGGAAGTATGAGCGAGAAGGGAGTTATTTATGAGGTTGAATGTGGTTTGATTGTAATTTCAATTAGGTTTGCATCAATCTATTTACTTTTATTATGCGCGATGGCTAATAAAAAGCTCGTAGCAGTCTGGATGAATCGTCCTTGTGACAGAGAGTATAAATAGGTGTGCATAAATGTGTTAATAAACCATAAATCTCTTCGGTAGCGCCACCAAAGCTAAGCCGACGACAAATCAAATCGTAAGCCCAAGCTTAATGCCCCCTATCAGAATAGTCATAACATTTCTTCATATATCACGGCGTTGCATACTGAAGGTTCAATTCAGGCACGCGACGAATGTGTACTTGCTGTATTTAAATAATCGTTCCGACAATTTTTTCCTTCGCTGTCAGGGTACTGTCATAAAAATCGATAAAATAAAATTTCATTTTTCTTATAAAAATTCTAAATATTTAAAATTAATCAAAATTTCTCTTATGACATCAGAATATTTGTAAAAAGAATTAAAGAAAATGATCCAAATGTAAATTCATCGTAACATCCACCAAAGTATTCATCTCTAGGCTCCGCGCACAGTAGCCAAACGAAATAACAGGCGCCACCATAATACTAGCCAATCCAACCCCCAGTTTCCAGCATACTCGGCATTATTACACCTAGCCCAGCCATCCCACACCGCCCCATCGGCAAATAAAGTGACAATAGACACGTCAGCCCGAGAATCGAAACGTAGGCATTAACGCGAAATGACATGCAATCGAGCGGAGAGCCACGCGCTCGGCAGTCACGTTTATGCAAATGCACCTACCATCTGAAAATATTGATTCTAAAGACAGTTCTCCAAAGCAAAATCCAACGCAACCCAACCATTTACCAGAAATGACCGATATCTCTCGCAGCCCCGGGGCCTCGAATCCAGCTCTCTTGTCCTTCTCCCCTTTTTAATTGCTCGGGATCCTCGAAACTTCGCTAGCCAGGCATTTACGGCTGCGTATATACGCATCGCAGAGCGCGCTGGGCTCGTGTATAATGCGAATCGCTCCCTGGAAGAGAGCTCGACTCGCGAGCGAGAAGAGAGGGCGTGAGAGAGAGAGAGAGCCGGGGCCGTGGAAAAAAATATCGCTCCCGCTTGCGCGAGAAAGCGGCGCCCTGTGTTTACGACCCCGACGGGAGTCAAGTCTGGCCTCCTCCCAAAAAGCGGAGCAGGTACCACGTATATAATTCCTACTCGGCGGCTGCATTGTTGGCTTGCGTTATAATTCGAGAGAGGGAGGCTAGACGCGGGTAGAGAGCGCGAGGATAATAAGAGCTGGGCCTCGTAAATCTCGCGGCTGCAATCATCGGGATCGAGGCTGGGAGTCGTTCACCTTTTACTAGGAATTGTCTTAGGTTGATGCGGATTATTGGGATGGTTGGGTTTGGGCTGGGGCAGTGTGATTTTTAAGGGGAGAGGATGGTTTATCGCTTTATTACTTGAAAAAAGGGGTACGCGGTGAGGTTGGTTATGGTTTGTTGAAGGCCACCTGTAAGGGCGGTTGTAAAAAGTCAATGATGTGAGAGGGATGTGGTTCTATGATGGAGAAGGGTTAATTTAGTTTCGTTAGTTAAGTGATTCAAGAGAAAGAGTAAAATGTTAAGGATTGTTACGTGCTTTGCATAGCAAATATTTCTGATTTAAATAAACAATGTTTTGTTTCTTGATTATTTTATTAAGCAATAAAGTGAATCATAAATAAATAAAAATATCCTGGATTTTAATAACACTCAATTACGAAATTAGTATGCGCATTTAGCATCACAGCATAAAATTAACCTCGAATCTGTCTCCAGCGCAACGTTTCAAAATTGCTAACATTCATCAAGAAACAATCACAACTGACTAACCATCTGAAGGGAACTGAAAAGGTGTATCGATCTTTTGTGACTAACCATCTGAAGGGAACTGAAAAGGTGTATCGATCTTTTGTGAAGGGGATTTTAACATTTTTTTCTTACTACTACACAATTTTGAAACTTATACATATCGTAAAATAAAGTCAAAGTTATAACCAAACTAAATATTTTCAAATCTCTCTTTGCCAAATACACTCAACTAAGTGATAAAACTTTAATTTTTGTACATATACAAGTTATAATAAATCTGAAAACTTCCATACTCGATCCATCACAAAAGTCAAATCTAAATTGAATCCAGCAGTACAAACCCCCCGATCATTAATTGCACAAGCAATCATAACGAAACCACTCATCCAAAGATTCCCCTCCCGAAATAGTTAAACAGTTATC
>JAPYZA010006267.1:0-11241 GCA_030522685.1 Eupelmus azureus | reverse complement strand
ATTTTATTATTGTTTTGCTCTTTGTATTTTATCATTTGGGCCAGATGGGGTTCTACCCCAAGGCTAATAAAACTTATCTAAATCTAAATCTAAATCTCTTTTCTTCTGCCAGATATTCTTTCTGCTTCTAGTTATTATTTGTTTTTATCGTTGTTATTAGTTTCCTTTTCCTTGATCCAAATGATGCTCTCCTTGAGTAATACTCATTACAATCGATATACTTTTGTTTTGATGTTCTGATGAAGATTTCTTGTTACATGCAGCGCGTTTATCGCGACTCTCGTTTTCTCTCTTTTACTGGGTGAGTAGCCACCACTTCACTCACTTTGACTAACTTGATTTAATTTTAATTTAAGAATTACCTTTGTCGCGAATTTGGCGTACTAAGGTTCCATCAAATCCAGAAACACTTTACACCACAAGGATGCCACTGTTACATGAGGATGCGCTGGTCGGGGTGTAATGGGCATTATGAGTCCCTTTTAGTACTTTTATTGCTCACGAAGTTGGGAAGAGAGAGTGCTATTCGTGTCGCGGCTCGGCGGCTACTGCCCGATGCGCTGCAGCCGCAGGTGCTGCAGCGCGAAGAAAGCGTGTTATTCCAAAGGCGATAACACCCTTTCTCCGTCGTTTACACTTGACATTCACCGAATCGCAAGTCGAGGCCAACGGTTGACCACCGGTTTTTGTGCCGAGCTGCAGCGTCAGCTATGCACGTGCGGCTCTCCATCGTGAGAACCGACGTGCGCCAACGTGCAGCACGTCACAATAAATACTAGTGAGATAGTGAAAAAAATTATGGTAATTTTCTAAATTATTATTATTTGTAATTAAAGAAGGCATCTTACATTTTGCCAGTGATGACAAACTACGAGAAAAATTACATAATCGTGAAATCATTTTCTCGGTGGGTCCAAGAGACATTAGCAGCAGCGAATGACGAAAATTCAAACGCGATCGCACATATGTTAAGTAATCTAGACGCGATACGTTTAGAAAAACAAATAGCACGCGCGATGAGATATAGTAATCAAAATAATCCGCATCATACCAATCAAATCCAAATAAGCAAGAGACAAACTGCTCAAGTAAATGAGGTACGCGCGTACAATAGAAATAAATATAATTCATGTAATTCCAACGGGCGTTAATCTAATAATTATCAAAGCTACCGAAGGCCACCTTACAATAATTTTAGACTAATCAAAAATAATTATAATATGCCCGACACGAGGATCCCACCGCCTAATTGCAGGTAAACGCCGAAACCGCGAATTTAAACTCGATCACGACACGGTGAGTAAATGCGATCCGTCAGCGTATCGTCAGATAAATGATTTTATTAAAGTCTTAGAATAGGGAATTTTAGAAAAGAAGGACTCGCGAATATAAAAGAAAATAAATAAAATATCATTATTTCAAGAGCTATAGGAAAAAAAGAACGACAATAAAAAAGCAAGTGTTACTAGAAATCTAATGCGACGGTTTAAGGGCAGTCATGTAGGGCTAGTAATTCCATATTTATCTGGGGATATTATTTTGGGTAACTAGAATTTAAAAAATTGTACAACTATCGTTTAATATAGCCGAACGGTACGAATAAAAAATAAACAAATCAATGGGAGTGAAGTGTTGTTTGAGCGGGGCGCCTCGGACAGGCTGCACACATCACAAAGTAATGATAAAATGTTTGTATACGTGATTAAATTAAATGAAATCGAAAAAGAACTACAAGAAAATTATAAAGAAAGTGTTAATATAAAAATAAATAAAGGAATTAATTATAAGAAAAAAGACGATGATGATTTAATAATATTAGATGATGACGAGAGTATAGTTGGGACGAATATTCAGGAAATAAAAATAAGTGATGCAAGTGGGTTGTCCGAGGAACTGCGTTCAACCGCGAGCAATCTTGTTAGATAGCGCTCACCTCAGATGAAAAACATAAAATAATAGACTTTTTAGAGAAAAAAATACAAAACGTTTTACAGAAAAACCAAACGGAGCATCGGGATATGAATACAAAATACAAAATTAAGAGCCACAGTGGCTCCTGGGTAAGGGCTCGGCCTTCTGAACAGAAGGTCCCGGGTTCGAATCCAGGCTGGGTAGCTCTGACTTTTTTTACGAGAGAAAAAATTGTTTATGTGCTTCTACCGCGGTTCTGATGGTTCGGATCCCATCTAAAATTGTAGGGCCAGTTGAGATACGTGTGCACTTCGTCACTTTAACGAGTGTACGAGGCATACACGCATCTCATCTACAGGGACACATATAGGCACACAAGTTTAATAGAAATACACACACACCCCATAGTTCAGCGAGTAAATACGCGGAACCGCTCACTCTGCCAGTACACGCCTCTCGGTGTTGAAAGCAGAGGTGCTGGCTTTAGGTTGCTAGGGCCCAGCGCATGAGCTCATTCTGTTAGTAAACACTGAGACGATGTCGAAAACCAGAGGTACTTGGGGCCTCACATAGGTGGAGCCCCTTGTACAGAGCGGTTCTTGCAAAAAGACTCAATGTTCTCATCACTGATTCATTACAGTACAGCTGTATAATCTCTGTAACAGAGACTTGGGTAGGCTTAAAAAAAAGAAACAAATAAATAAATAAAAAAAAAGTTAACAGTCAATAATCCCAAAATTTATAGGTCGTAAATTTATTATAGAGTCTGGGATTATTGAATGAGCGTGTGGATCGATATATAATCCAATGAGATAGATAATAAAAAGCGATGGCGACTTGAGACCATGTTTAGATGCGCGCTTGTTAAACAACGTGATCGAGGACGATCGAGAAGCAACATCAAAGATTATCGAGATAATGCAAGATTTTACAAATGTAAATTACTTTTCGAAATTCAACTTAAAGAATGGGTACTGACAGGTGGTGCTGCACAAAGAATCTCGACCTTATACGGCATTTCGATTTGATACATCAATGTACCAGTTCACACACGTGCCTTTTGGCTTGAAGGTAGCAGGCAGAGCATTTATCTGCGCACTAAGTAACGCGTTGGAAGGCGGTTCAACAGAATTATGAAAGGCACTAAGAATTTACATAGACGATTTGTTAATAGGTACAGATCCATTTGAAAATCATATAAAAATATTAAAAGAACTATTTTCGCTATTGATCAAGTTTAATTTTACGTTAAATCTGAGTAAATGCGAATTTATGAAAAAAGAAATTTTATTTTTAGGCTTGATCGCTTCCTCTAAAGGTGTAAGCCTCGATCCAAAAAAATTAGAAATAATAAAAAATTTTGAAAATCCGAAAAATAAGAGAGAGCTTTAGCAAATTCTAGGCACTTGTAATTTTTATAGGCGATTTCAGCCGCATTATAACTACTCAACGGCACCATTTAGAAATTTACTGAAAAATGAGACGTATTGGAATTGGAAGGAAGAGCACTTTAAAGCTTTTGAACGCTTGAAAGAAAATTTTGTCGAAATGGTTTGTTTAAAACATATTTTATCCGATAGAGTTTTCAAGATACAAACAGACGCAAGTGATGTGGGTATAGCGGGTGTACTGTTTTAACTCGATGATGAAAAAAATGAGCGCACAATATCAGTAGTTAGTCGTTTTCTTACGGACGCGGAATACAATTACAGAACGACTGAGAAGGAGCTGCTTGCGATAGTATATACAGTGTACAAACTAAGATATTATTTAACAGGAGCAACGTTTGAAATCATAATGGACCATAAAGGTCTAACGTTTTTAAGTTCAACAATATACCACAACTCCAGATTAATAAGGTGGAGTTTATTGTTACAGCAAGTCTCTTTCTCAGTTGCGTATTGTAAGGGAAGCGAAAACGTGGTCGCATATTTTTTTAGCAGAAATTCGGAGGGGAAGTTTGCACAAGAAAGGGAAAATAAAATAACGATGGCTGCTTTGGATAAATTTTGCCGACCCGACGAGAGCGATAAAGAACTTTCGCCGCTGATGATAATGGTAATAAATTAAAATGATAAGTCGCTTCAAAAGATTTTAAAAAATGCAAAAATAAAACAAAGAGACGACCCATATGTGGGGGAGGTAATAAAATCGATAAACGACAAGGAGATCAAGGAGTATTTTCAGGTGTACAACAAGATATTGTTTCATAGAGAGAAAGATGATTCGAATTGGCGCGAAGCGATTACGAAATAGTTGGCGGGAGAAATAATTTGCGTGAGACACGAACGGCTGGGGCATCCGGGAATATATAAAACCGGAGAATAGTTGAAAAAATATTATTTTTGGAAGATTATGAATAAGGAAGTTAAACAAAACGTGTTAATATGCGATTTATGCCAAAGAGTGAAGCACCTGTCGATCGCGATGGAGGGGGAGTGCGACTTAGTGGAGACAAAAGGGCAAAATGATTTGGCTAACGTGGATTTCTACGGCCCCCTCCCTCACGGTAGTGCAGTATCTTATTCTCATCCTGGATGCATTTAGTAAATTAGTGAGGCTGTATCCGATGAAAAACGCGACGACGCACATGTCGCTAAAATGCGTTCTAAAAAGTTATATACCCAAATGCGGGAAACTCAGCCGGATTCTTAGCGATAACGGGACACAGTTTACGTCGCCGAAATGGAGAGATACGTTTGAAAAAGAGGGGATTAAAGTGATTTTTAGTTCGGTTCGCCACCCCCAGTCTAACCCTACCGAGCGTCTGATGCGTAAAATCTGGAGGTTATTTCGAACTTTTTGTAATAATAGTCACAGAACTTGGGCAAAAAAAATCATGGAAATTGGAGAGATATTAAATATCACAACGCATTTTAGCATGCAATGTATGCCCCACGAGCTTCATTTCGGAAGGCGACCTAAAAGCGAATTAAATAAATTTATTGACTATCCCGAGTGTAAGGAGATTGAGCACGATTACCTAATGACATTCGCACAAGAGAATATTTGGAGAAATTTCGAAAGACGCAAGAAAGGTCAAAAAGCAACTAGAGTCGAGTTAGCTGTTGGAGACAGAGTTCTACTGAGAGTCAGACTCTTATCGAATTCATTAGACAACACCACCAAAAAATTCTTCCATTTGTATGAAGGGCCATATAAAATCGCCAAAGTTGTAGGCAGAAATACATTTATTTTACTTAATGAAAAAACACAAAAAGAAGTTGGCAGTTATAATAGAACAAATTTAAGAAAGTATTATGCGAGCGTCGAATATTCAATGTGAAAGAGAAAATGTGTAAATATGTAAATAATTTTGCGAGGTAAATTAGTCATTAGCTGTAAAAATTTGCGTATACATAATTAATTTTGCGTAAATCGGAAGTTGAAAGTAGTGTACGATAAAGAAGCGTAGTTTATGTTAGTGATTGTCGACACATTTTTTGTGTAAATAACATGGAGAATAGCGAGGTGACCGGTCATCTGAAAAAAAAACCGTTTTTTGTACATAAACGCGATAAATCACAAGTCGTAGTTGTAAGAATAGACATTTTTTTAAGCGAACCGAAATCATTTAAACTCAATGTATGCTTCTCATTAGCTCACATCAACATAACATTCACTTCGGGGAGTAAATCATATAGGGGGAAGTGAAATGATTAATAGTCAATAGAGTAAGGTACCGGGGGGATCGGCTGATGAGGTGGTGAGGAAGCGGTCTAAACCGCGGAGCCCTGTTCTCCCTCGCATTATGTATTTTTGTTAATTTAATCGATGAGATTGTCAAAAATCGGAGGAGTATGTAACGTGTACGTTAATTTAAATGCTCGCGCGCAACCACTCTGACCTATCGGCTACAAATTATTAGGTGCAGAGCGCGCTCTTGTTGTGCGATCGGATGAAAAACGTACGCGTATAATCACTTGCGAAGCGCTTGATCGCTCTTTCACTCTGCTCGGGACCTACGACAGATAGACATCGAGCCAATACCAGCTGCTCACTGGCTCCTGTTTATCAGATCACGAAGCCTGTATCCCGGAAGTTGGGGACCTCCAAGGCCATCCTAGAAGGAATTCGTCAGAAAGGAATAAGTGAAGAAGCGGGTTCCGAGTGGAAGAGTCGTAAGATTCGAAAACCCAGAGTAAGTATTTCGCTTCATGAATATCGATAGCCGTAACTGAGTAAGGCGTAGGCTCCGGTTTATTCCGTGCACTCCTCGTACGAATCCACCTCGCGCTCCGATCTCCGTATGATTAATTATCGATCTATAGGCGCAATTATCATAATAATCTAACTGAAAGAGCGGGTTTGTCATTATAAATTATTTGTATTGTAATAGTTGAAGTGAGCGCCAGAAGAATAAATTGGATTAATATTAAGAAATTGCGTGCGCGAAAATCCTTGGCGGATTAGTGTCGTAGCGAAGAGAAGATTTTATTTGTTTTGTTTCCGTTAGCCCGCGTTAATTTAATGTAAATTCCAATATTATACAAATTTGATTAGTATAAAATAAATCTTTCTGTTTTTAAATATTATAGCTGATTCTACGCTTATTATTATATTTTATCTATGTATATACATGTTTTTTAACTTTAATTTTTTTTTTATTAAAATTACCGTAAATTTAAACCTAAAATATTTACAACTCTGTCAATAACTGTGCTATTTCACTCCTAATCTCTTTAAAATTTTGTACAGGAAACTCATTTGGTTTATTATCAACAATACGATTGCAGTTTAAGATTTTGACACATTCAAAAACACTATCAGTGACAAAATTTTCGAAATCGTCTGAACATTTATCAAATACTTCACTTTCATCCATATTAAATAAATATAATTAAAAGAAATAAATATGAAGAATAAAAGAATCAACAACAAACAAACAAACAAACAAAAATAAATAAAAATTAAAAAATCTAGTTTATAAAAAGTTTGATGAAAAAAGATCTATTTGTATAAAAAATCTGATTGATACTAATAATAATTTAAAGAAAAAATAAAAAAACTGTATTGTGCTTTTTTACTTCATTTGATCATGTCAGCTAAAATAATTTTAATCGAAATTTTTAAGAACAATATTTAAAATTTCGTTTCATTCAGAGTTTCTGAAATGCAAACTCTAGATGACGATAACGTTTAGTACGTATCGACTGCTGATCGATTTTATCGATAAAGTAAAATAAATAATATGAGCAGCATATCAAATAGGATTTCCAGTGCAGAATTATTACTTCAAGTAATAAATTATTTTAAACAGAAGACTGACTTTAGTCTTCTATTTAAAATCTTACAAGAGCAAAAACTAGACCCAAGGTTAATAATAATTTTAAATCTACATTTTCATTTCTACATTTTTTACATGTAAATTATTTTAATTTCAGATGTCAGAAAATAATGAAAAATAAAGCAGATCCATAAAGAAAGTTCAAGGGAATCTTCCAAAGGAATGATTAAATAGTTACTGATTTTAAAAACGTTTATTAATAAAGTTGTGTTATTGAACGTAAATTTCAGATATGAATTTTTTGATATGAAAATCTTATTTACAGGTATTTACTTGGTGTGATTTTTTTTTCAGATGCAGACAACCTAAAATCATCCAATGTAATTAAAAAAGAATTTTTTAATATTAGCAAAATTGGCTCAATCTGTAAGTAATAAGAAGATATTTTGATAATATATTAAGATGAATTTTTAGAAAAATAACGTTCAGTGAACATAAAACAGATTGTTCAAGTGTATAAAACTATTTATACTTTTTTATATTTTTAGAGCTTCAGCGTTACCACCGTATTTTATTTTAAAATTCTTTAATACTTCAAATTATTTACTTTTTGTCTTGCTAGAAGCTAAAGCTATTGAGTTTTCCTTAAATTATGAGTTACATATAAGAATTCTCGTGTAAATGTAAAAATTCAAAATTTTGACTGCTGTTATATCTTTAAGATATTATATATTATTTCAAAATAATTTCTCAAATTTTTATTATAACTCTTATTAAAATTAGCTTGTTTATTTTCAGATAAATCAATAGCTGATATAAAGTGAAGTGCAAAAAATTCAAAATAAGCACATAGACTGTAAGCGGCTTTTAGTTAATCACATCAGGTATATTGCTTAAAAAAATTATTTAATACTGTAAATAACCATGATTTTATATTTTTATTACATTTTTATTTAAATGAACATAAAAAAATATTTGGGGGTTGTTTCAAATGGAAAAAACTAAATATGTAGCGTAGGGATTTTCAGTTATTATCGACTACGATGATTTTTGTAAATTTCATATAGTGATATCTCTAAAACTATTCATCGTTAAATTCTCTACCTGCTCAAACTTTCATGTGACGTGACAAGGAACAGTTCTGTTGAGTTTGAACCAAATTAATTATCCGGAGACCTAGGCCTCTCCTAGTAAGTTTTACTTATCTATCATTCTATGTTAAAGTTATTTCAGTTGATTTTTTGCCCATTTGTCTCAATTATACTTATAAGCTCTGACTTAGACAACAATTTTTAATTACTTTGTTTCATTAAATATTCATATTATATATCGATATATATTATTGATATATAGTATTGATGATAACATTTAAAAGAAAAAGTTGTTGTCATAAACAACAACTTATTACATTTACATTTTATTACATTTGTAATAAAATTAAGGTATTTCGATAAGGGTTAAGTAAAATATTTAGACAATTTTTTTTAAACTAGACATTTTATCTCTCTGAGTGATATAAAACCATGAAATATAATACAAAAACATAAAGAAAAATGTTCATCAGTATAAAATTGTACACTCTTGACAAAAAATATAACACATAGACAGGTAAATATTTAGTTTATTGAAATATACGCCAAAAGTATAAGTACAATTATTTTATGCAAATATATGAGAAAGTAATAGCTGTACAACATACGCCCGGCAGCATCGTTTTGTTTTGTTCACCCAAAAAAAATCGGCTGATATAATGTAGGATCGTTTGTCTGAAATAAGAAAAATTAATTTATGTTACATTAATTGTATATGTACGTATAAAAATATATCCATAATATAAGTATTTATTATTGATACTGCGCATATTGCACTGACAAGCAGTGCAACATCTGCATCGTGTATATATATATTATTATTATTATTTATTATCCAGTTAGTACAAAAGAATACAAAGGTATTGTAGCGAATACCTCCCACAAAAGTGCACTATGGCACTTGAACGTTGGTCCGGATATTACAAATGTAAAACTAAAACTAAAACTAGCTATTTTTAAGACTTACTTGCTAAAATACTTATAAACTAAATAAGAAGGCATATAGACTCTTCTTATATCTTTGCTATAAAATGTAAATTTTCATCTAAATACATAATAGTACAAGTATAATAGTATAATATAACAAAAGTACCTCAACGACTTGAGTACCTTTTAATCCATTTTTTATAAATTTTTTATGATAAAGATTATTAATATGTAGCTTTTTGTATTCATTTGGTAAATCATTGAAGGTTATAATTGCCTTCTTGAGGCAATTTTTATCAGAAATGTGTTTCTTATTTTTTTGGCAAGATAATATTCTTTCCTCGTGACATACTAGACGAAGTAAGATATTGAATTTTAAGATCATTATAGTGATACTTAAGAGACTCAAATATAAATAATTGGTTTAAATCTAAAGGGTTATCTTCAACGAAACTGTTTTTATTAGGATTTTTATCTGTAGATTTTGTAGTAAAACATAAAGAATTTCTCCCTAGATATATCTAGGGATATAAATTATTGATTCCGTATTTCTCGTTTTTTGACTTCAATTTTTAACAAAATGACTTCAATCTTGATTTAAACAATAGATAAGGACATTGTCTTTGTGTGTCGCGTCATGAAAATTTGAAAATATATATGAACAATTAATTATTATACATAATGCTAAGGCCAATAAAACAAGGAACGTTTTTTGTACTGATATGCCTTAACTGCGAGCCATTTATCAACTTTTAATAGGTATTCGTTAATAATGCCTTGCACTTCCCGCCATGTTTTACCAGTAGCGATTACAGCAGTATCATCTGCACATGCTAGAATTGCATCGAGGGGGATCTCTTTTAGGACATCATTCATGTAAATTATGAAAAGTAAAGGTCCAAGGATGGTACCTTGAGGTACACCTGTATCTATAAGCTTCATATAACTTTCTTTATTATTGACTCTGGCGTTCTGATACCTTCCGTGTAGATAACTCTCGAGCAAATCCAGCGCATTACGTTTTATACCTATACAAAAAAGTTTTATATATGATCGAATATTATAAGATTCTAGAAAGAAATGTAACAATCGCGTCGAATGGGAAAAACTTGAACTTTGAAATTCTGTGGAACAAACTATTAAACCTGTTCAGTTAAATAACACTTGGTTAAGCTTATCAATATAGTTTAAATATCTTTTTTCTAGGTAGTACAAATATTACCCTGGCGAAAGAAAACTATGTACATTACCGTTTTTTTTTTGGTACCTTACTGTATTTTACTGTCTTTACTGTACGTTTTTGTACTTCTTTGTACTTTACAGTACTTTTTTATACATTACTGTATATTTTAGTACTTTTTCGTACTTTACTGAACTTTATTATCACAATTGGAACAATTTAAACAGTAAAGTACAAAAATGTACAAAGAAACTCAAGAAAGTACGAGAAAGTAGAAAAAAGTAAGAAAATGTACAAAAAATGTAAATACAAAGACACACAAAATCTAAAGTAGGGTATTAAAATCAATATACATATATAATTGTGACAATAAAATACAGTAAAGTACGAAAAAGTACAGTAATTTACAAAAAAGTACAAATAAGTACGGTAAAGTATAAAAAAATATGATAATATGCATAGATTTCTTCCGCCAGGCAAGAACGAGTTCTACTTAAAAAGTCAATCGAGAAGTGATAAATACTTAAAATGACGTTAATTAAAAAGTTTGAAGTAACACCCTTTATTAGCCCTACTGAGAATTAAATCAAAGGCTCCTCAATCTCGACACATATAACTCTATTATGTGCTTTAAAGTGAACAAAAATTATAAAAATGACTTTACTGTTAGTTTTTAAAAAAATTTTATGTTGGGGTTTATGGGAAAAAGCAATGAATAAAACAAGCGTTTAATAAAATCGAATCTCCAGTATATTTAGTAACCCTCTCTGTACAGCGTGCGCACTGCACCGCATGCGAGCTCGGATTGGTGGGCCCGCCGAATCTCGTCGCGCTAGTCGCGACTCTCTCCCCCCTCCTATACACAGTTCAACTCTGTGACCATTTGCGCGCTACAGTTGCTATAT
>JAPYZA010006266.1:0-11241 GCA_030522685.1 Eupelmus azureus | reverse complement strand
AAATCGTCAGGTATTATAAAAACAGCAGTTATGAAATTTTACTAAAAATTGAAGTACTACATTCGAAATTATCGCATATGCAAGGACCTTATCTAAACAAAGTTTTTGTTATATTGAATAAGATGATCATTTCTATAAAAAGCTTTCACCTCTAGATTTTAGGATGAGCAAACAAGTTTATTTTATGAAAAATTTGAAAATTTTTATTAG
Source organism: Eupelmus azureus (assembly GCA_030522685.1). Classification (NCBI taxonomy): domain Eukaryota; kingdom Metazoa; phylum Arthropoda; class Insecta; order Hymenoptera; family Eupelmidae; genus Eupelmus; species Eupelmus azureus. The sequence goes on along the minus strand of JAPYZA010006266.1, from coordinate 11,031 downwards.
TTTTCGAGAAAAATCTGATCTAAGAAATATTGAAAAAAATCCTTTTTCTTTTCATCATTCAACTTCTTTGTAAAAGTTTAAGGTTACCCGAAAACTACTGAAAATTTTCATATTTTTCATAGAATTAACTTGTTTACTCGTTGGCAAATCTATAGATAGATCCTATAGGAGGGCCAACTATTAGTTTTTTATGAAAATGATTATCTTATTTATAATAGCAAAACTTTAATTAAACAAGGACAGAGGTATCCGGCTGCCTTTTAAATTAGTTACAGCATAAATATTTATCAACTAAAACAGAATCAATACTGTGATTCAGAAAATATGCAGAATAAACATCTTGGCAACTTGAGCAAACAGTAAAAGAGACTGCAAGCTGGCCGCATAAAATACCAGGCAGCAGCACTATATGCAAAAGCTCCAACTGCAGCACAGCTCCAGCGCAGCAACTTGTGCTCTCGGTGCAAAACTTGTTAAATTCAACTTTCTTTCATTACCCGGCGGCTGGCATAAAAAATTTATTGCAAGGCAATATGAATACTAACGCTCGAAGTGCGCACAAAGACCGCGCGGTGCGAACGATATAAAAAGAAATGCTCACTCGCGAATAAAAATCCCAGCTCTCGCGAATACATTATTTGCACCTAGAGCGTGCGGTATAAAAAGAGAAAACCTGCCCGCGCCCGATCGAAGCGCAATTTTAAGTCCGCGCGCGCGCGCGCGCGATGGAGAGAAACCTCCGATAATACAATAAATAAAGGCGGTATAGAGGGAAAATTCGTCGAATCGCTCTCGAATAAATAACGTCCTTCCGCTGCTAGCCCAGGCCAGAAATAACAACGAAATATAAGCGAGCGAACGGCTACGTCGACGAGAAATTATACAGAGTTGCGTAAGAATCTATATTACTCGCTCTCTTTGTGTTGTCGCGATACGTATTACCAGAGAACAGTATTACAAAGCGGCGATTCCGCGAGCGAGAGTTTGTCGGGGAGTAGCCAGCGGCGTAATAAATACGCAGCCTTTGAAAGAGGAAAATAGCGCGCGCGCGCGCTCGCGGCAGCTCTCGGCTGAAGGGCGGAAGTTTTGAAGTCCTTCGTGTGCATGGAATCGCGTATCGATTTATTCCGAAGTATGAACGCAGCCAGAGCGATTTGTATTATCATTTTCGGGATGCCGAGAACAGCGGAGAGCAAGTAAAGCCATGGGAGATAGTGGATAGTTAAGCTTTGATGGAATGAGGAGCACGTAGAGGAGAGTTACTATAATTCTAAATAAAAATGTTTTTTATAAAATATTGAATTTATTGTTTGTAGGCATAGAATTACGTATAGGCGGTAAAGTAACATTCTTTAATGAATGAAGTTGTCTGTATTGAACTTTATTATGATGTTGACGTTTCGGAAAATGTTCTACTTTCATTCTCAAGGCTAAGGAAATATTTATATTATCCAATGACGCATTTATTATCAGGTTTAAAAATTAAATGAGTAATTGAAAAAAATTTATTTGAAAAGTTATTAAAAAATAATATATATAAAAGTAATCCAAATTACTAAAATAGTTAAAAATTTGATATACACTCAAAATAAAAATCTGAGATACTAAAAAATAATTCAGAAAATGTTTTGTTTAAGTAAAAAAAACTCTCATATAATACAAATTTGATCTTCAACTCTTTAAAAAGATCCACCGCAAAGCAGGTGTAAATCAAGACTCCCTCAACGCACGTCAAACGAGCAAGTGCAGCATACAAGCCGCATCGGATCTGCAATTATGCGGGGAGCATCCTTGCCTTCAAGCCAGAAACTGCAGCTCTCGAGTTTCCGTTAGCAAACTCGAGACATCTCCCCCCCTCTCTCTCTCACTCACTTTCTCTCTCTTCCTTCGACTCACCGAACCTGAAAGCTCGCATCTTTTCAAGTCCTTTGTCATTAAATAATTTTTTTAAGATTTTTTTAAGAACAACGGTATTTTTTATTTAAAAAGTATCAAGATGAATTTAGAACTAAATTTTTGGACATAAATGTCCAACAACACATTATTTCTAAAAACAGAAAAATTTCTTATTCAACTCCCTCGAAACGTCTGAAAGTTATACAACTATGTAATGCAGAGTTACATTTGTTGAATGAAAAAGAGAGTTAGAACTTTTAACAATGGTCCGCTCTTAAGCTCTTAAAATCACTTATTTGAGTGATTTTACGACGCCATCTGCCGAATACTTGAATACAAAGTATTGTTGACAACATATTGAGAACCTGGTTTGAGTTTTTAACTTAGCAGAGTTAAAAATAACTAAAAAATTAATACAGTGCGCCCTTTAATCACCAATTAGTGCGATCGAGTGAGCAAGCGGCTTAGGTTATGAGGCTACGAATATTTCTGCAATTTAATTGGAGATTTCATGAACGAAGAAGTGAAATTCCCGTCTGTACCGTGAGAATAAGGTTAAATTTTACACGAAATAACATAAAATATTTTTAAAGTAATATTTACATAATGTTTAAATAATATTAAATTAATATTAAATAGTATTTTAGAGGAGAGACGATAATAAATTTGCATGTCATATAGATTTAGTAAAATATTATGTACATTGGAATGTATATAAATGGAAATTATTCAATGTCTAAAAATTGATAATGTTAAAAATTAGAATTCAAATAAATAATTTTACCTTTTAATAAATTAAAATAGAATGTGGGATCATACTTGAAAAAAAAAAACTATTATTTTATTTTCTTTTTTTTACATTGAACGATTTATTCTACTCTGCAATCTTATAATTATAAAACTAAATTTATTTTATTGTAGTTTATTTATCTCCATCAATTAATTAATATTTTAAATAAAATCTGAATAAAATAAAAAATATGTTTTATTACGTTAAATTGTAATAAAGATTGCATGCATATTTTTTTATTAAAAAAATGAAACCTTATATTACTTTTGAATAGGAAGTAGAACATTTCAAGTTGCTAAAATATGAATAAATTAATGAATAAACTATATTTACGACGTATTTTCATGAATTATTATTCCAGGATTATTACAAAAAAACTATGTTTCAAATATTACTCCTATATGATTTGAATATAGTCAAAAAATTTAAATATCAATTTAAATCTCAAATGCATTGTATTATTTATAAATTTATATATTTAAAGTTAAAAAGTGATTGATGTTTATAATTCATCATCTTCTAAGTCGATTGTGGTAAAATACCTAGGCATATTATATGTAGAAAATACGGTCAATTTTCTACTAGGAAAGCTATCAAAGTATAGCAGGGCTTAAGCAGAGTATGCTTCACTCGTTCTGTATCCATCTTTAGAAATTCAGTTAAACGAAATATTCTGCAACTTTTCGCGAAACTTTAGTACGGTAATGGTTTTCAACTTTATTCAAATATAATTTTATATATCCTTCTCTATTTATATTTTTTTTGCTTATCTCCATGATATAAGTTCAAGAGGATGTGAGGGCAAAGACGAAGATGTTCATTTTTTGTCGCCGATGAAAAATTAAAAAAATATTCGACTGCTGCAACTAGGCAACGTTAGTCAGGGATTCCAGGTTAACGTCTTGCTCATGCAAGAATGCTAAAACGAGACGGTATTATAAAGTAAAGCCCACGCTTATCTCGACTTTAATTTCCGAGTCGGACTAGTATGACGTTTGTCCTTAGAAAATTGAGCACTAGATTTTGCATAATTCTGTAGATAATTTGATAGTCATGATCACGTAACCATATGAATTAAATACTTTAATAAAAAATATTTGTACAATATTTCACTTGTTTAGTAAGCTCCCTGCTGGAATAATCCTCGACTTTATTCATTTTTATATATAAAATACTATTTTTGTGCTGTACATTTTACAATAAAATAAAAGAAAAATACTACCGCGCAAAGTGTGGGCGTTTCCCAATACATTTAAATTTGACTATACATAAAAAGATAACTTATAGATACAATCAAAGTGCAACAATTAACTCTATTAAAAAGCACAATAAATCAATTACTATAAAACTAAACACGTACTACCAATCAAATTTACCGATTGATCCGGCTGTAAAATATAAAAATGCCCCATTAATAAGAATTAGCGTAAAAGCCGAATATATTTATAATCTTTGTAATTAGGTGTATCACTCAAGTCAAGTCTACAAGTAGCGTTATTCTACCATCGGATATCGAGCGAATCGAATTATCGCACAGGTCGAGAAGCACGATAATTCGCGAGCTCGGAGATTGGTTCACTTGCTCTCGTCTACCACACGGAAGAGAGAAAGAGAGAGAGAGAGAATATTGCTCAATTGTGCGGGTACTCGTTAAAGTGCATGCAGCCGTTTATAGAGAATCGAAGTATTAAGACGTATAGAATTTCTTGTTTTCATTTATACAAGAGGTGTTGGAAGGAGATAAACGAAGAAAAAAATAAAGGAAAAGTTTTCAGTTTTTCTTTTTCAAGTAAAGCATGTAGCAGTTATAAAGAAATATTAAATTTTTATCAAATTCATTAGAATTTCGTAATATTTAAATTAAAATTTTGAAAGTCTGTAATAAAATATCATTTATCAATCTTTCATCCGCGATTCTCCATTGATAGTATTTACAATATTTATATAACAGAGTCCGGCATAGAGCGAAATAAATTAGGAGACCGTACCTCTTGAAACTCGATTTGCTATCCGGGTCTTTTAAATAAATAAACGGCGAGCGCGTAATTAAATTCGCAGCGGAGCATTCATGGCTAGTTGGCGAGTAGGTATATATATCGAGGACAAAAAGCGGGGAAATCTTCCGTGTCGCTGGCTGAACGCCTGATATTGATTTCAGCGTTTGATTTAGGAGCGAGCGTGTGCCTTTCTTTGGGGACTACCGATTTCTAATTAAGCTCGGGAGGGGATGATCGAGCGCCGAGATATTAAAGTTTGATTTGCAATTTGTTAAGCTGATTAAATGCGAAGGATGTCGGAATATTTGAGAACTGAAGACTTGGAGTAGTAGCAAAGATCTGATCTTTTGCAAACATTATTTAAGGCGACAATTTACTTTTGCTGCTGTCAATAATATTATATCATGGGAGTATTCATATAACACTTTTGAAATTGATGAATATTTATCAAGCATGAAAACAAACTCTGGTTTGATTTCATTAGTAAGTTTTGAATTTATTAGGTAACTCAATTTAGACTGTCGAAACTAGCCTTAATAAAAAAGTCAAATTTATATAATACTCTTACTATATATTTCCATTATTCTCTTTCAAATACATTTCCACCTTAAGAAATCCCGAAGAACAATTTCATTATAACGCAACGTCTTCATTGTGCTTCCGAAAACAATAAATTTTACGGCACGGCTAACGCTCGCTCTGAATGCGAAGATGGCGCATTAATTTTAATTAGGATCCACGCTCGTTCATCCTCTACCTCCAAAAGCCTTGCTGAACATTCGCCGCGAAAATAAAAAAACAGAGCAGTCCTCAGCGCAAAGAAAGCGCACAAGAGTTGAGACTCCTGGGATCGCAGCGAGCAGCGCCGGCTAAACTCTCAGATAATTTTTCATACTTAATCCTCTACTAACGAGGAGACTAATTAGCTTGGCGCAACGCACGACTCCGTCTTCTGATCTCTTCTCCCCGCAGACGCGGTTATAACGCGATATCTTCATTTGGGAGAACGAAAGCGAGAGTCGTTAATTTCACCCCTTAAGGATCTTAATATGAGAGAGAAAAATTGTACTATTTTCTGTTCGTTCTAAAGTTTCAAATTCGACACGTGTGTGGATATATATAGAATGTATAGATATATAGATAGAAAACGGCTACGTGCAACTTTGGCCAGCACGCTAGAACGCACTCGAGAAGTTCTTAGTTGAATTAACAATATTGCCTGTCTCGACGATGAAGGTGAGAGAGTGGAACTGCTAGTGCGGAGCTCGCTTCGCTGAAAATTCGCTAGTGAGTTCGCGTATCTGTGCGTATTCGGAGGATGTTCCCAGCTGGAGTGCCGACAGGAATATGCTGAAGTCAGATTTATCGTGCCTTTAGAGAAGAATCAGTTGATAAGCTCGAAAGTTTTGAAGCGGATCGACTTGTTGTTAGTTTAGGAGATACCAAGCTGTTTTTGTGTCGATTAAGTTGTTATATGAAAGAGACATCTTTCATGTTGGTAAACTTTAAAAAGCAGGCAGAATAAACTTCTTATTGCTAAGGAAAGGAAAAAACAATTTTACTTATATTTCAGTTTGTAAAAGTAAGGAACCTTTTATAGATACATTTTGAAAATATCTCGATGCTAACTTGTTTGGTCGATGGAAATTCTGTATTTTTCGCAAAAGTGTTTTAATTTCAAACTTTTTAAAAAGGAACACCTCAAAATGAAATATGATAACTTTTCAAATTATAACGAACACATACAGCAAAGAAAAAAAGGAATTCCATTTTTGATTAAATTGTTCAATGGAAAACTATTTTTTAAAATGATTTATCTGCTCGCTCTTTCTAATTTTAATCAATTTTCTTATTGGCGGGAACTTTTCAATTAAACTTTCCTGTTACCCAGTAAATAAGAGATAATTTGCCAAAGGTATACCAAGCGCGAAGAAGTTCGATATTCATAAAACAATAATTCGAAATGATCTGAAAGAAAAAGAGAGAGCGAGAGAGAAGTTTTTCTTATTTCATGACTCAAAGCAGGATCTTCGTTTTAATTAGCTGCAGCGAACTGCTGTTGTGTGGCTAATTGATAATTGAGTGTATAGAAACGCGTAATTAAAGAACTTTCAGTTATACAAAAGGTGACTCTGGTTTTCTAACAGTGCGTTTTCGCCTTTAGAATGGAAAAAGCTGGAAAAGTTCTTGGTATTGAGAGTGAATGAGGGGGGTAACGGATTACAAAAGGATGGTAGATAGTATATTGGTAGTGGTTAGAGGTAGATAGTATATTGGTAGTGGTTAGATTTTTTAACAAATCTTGAAAATAACAACAGCTTTACTTATCAGGCAAAAAATTATTTATATTGTGAGAATATTTAAGTGCTTCTTTAATAGCTACGAAAGCTGAATATTTTTTGCTTTTAAACCTTTGCAAATTTTTCTCCAATACAAGCTTTTTTAGGTTATTTACGCCCGATTGAAATCCAACATCGAAAAAATTCGAATAAAATCCACTGGCAATTTTTCCTCGCCCCATTAAACTAATTGCTTTCTTTAATTACTGCCCGGCTTTCTTATATCCTCTGTCTAAGACTGTAATTATCACGTAATTCGAGAAAGAGCGCTTAAAAATACACCAAAAAGACCTACTACTACGGGAATCCCCTTAAATCGCAATTCGATCCTAAAATAAATCTCGTTCCAACGGCGTTCGCGTTTCTCGTATTGCAGTGAATTTACGCGAAAAATAACCCACGAGAATCAAAAATCGAAATTTACAATACTAATAATAATTATAAGAAAATGATTTGACGATAGACATAATTAAAAAGTAAGTGAAAATAATGAAAAATAAAGCTTGAGAAATAATGGAAAAAGAGTGATGTCCCGGAATTCGTTTGAAGAAATTAAACGACAATACGTGTCAGCGATTCGTTCGCGGTTCTCGGTTTTCACCAGCGAAAACTCGGCGATTTATTCGCGCGGAGAAAAATAATACGTCGCTGAGGCGCGTGGGCTGTGTGAATAAAGAGTTACGTGCGTCGATTTTTCGCGGAATATACAGTTGAAGTAAAAAGATCAAGAGAAACACGTCTGATAGACAGATATGTGTGTGAGTCGTAATAATGTTCACTAGGTCAATTTTTGATGTGAAATTAATGATTTTAAAGAGAGTAATTTGCGGTTTTCAGTTTGATACTAGAGAAATTAGCGCGCTACACGCGCCTCGTAATTGTTGACAGATTTTATACGTAATTGATTGAAATGAATGGGTTTGTTAATTGCATAGTTGAGTGCAACATTAATTGCTAATAGTAGATATAAAATAATGAATTTATATATCGTTCAGTTTGATATTTGAGTATGAAACTTAACTCGTTCGCTTTTACCTTATAGGACACTTAAGATGAGCATATTTTCCCAACCATTCTTATCTTACTTTCAACAACTTTCCTTAAGTATCCCAAGACGACCTAGACTTAAATAACTAAAAGTATAACCATTTCCTTACGGCCGATAAACGCGGCTGTCCTTCCGAAAAAAACTACGACTCCAACTTTATAAGATACTTACCCCTTGAAAAAAATTTAGTTCTACCCAGGAAGAAAAAAGGCGAGTTCTCGAAAAGAATTACTCACCCGTTCTCATTCGAAATTTCGACGGCTTGTTATACCGGGGCTCTTTCTCAACTCTTCGAATGTAATAAATCCTCGGTGTCCGAGCCCGTGCGAACTTTTGCTTAAGAACTTTGACTTCAAGAACGTGAGAGGGAGAGAGAAAGAAAGAGAAAATGAATGAGAGAGAGAGAGAGAGAAAGAGAGAGATCTTCAGAGTTATTCACAAGCGTGAAATAAAGTGTTTTGCGATTCATTTGTTAAATGTTCGCTCATCTTAAGTGGTGCGATCGGTGGCTGATATAAATGATGTTTTTGTTTTTCTCAGAGAGTGAAGAGGGCCATGTGGCTGACAGATTTATTTCCGAGGCTGGAAGTGCGATAAACAAATCTTGGACAGAATGTTTGTTATTACGCACAGCCGGAGATGTGTGTGCGGACTATGAATTTTTTTTTCGTAGCGGGTTGCGTAATGAAAGAGTTCCATTTACATCGATGAATCACTTTGGTCTCGCTGGTAGTAGAGCAGATAGTAAAGGGTAGCATTTTTATTGTCTGCTTTACTGCCGAGAGGAGTTTAACAAAGCGAAGCTAGTTACTTTCCAGATAAGCTTCTGTTGGTTCTGATTGTTATTGCGAAATTAAGCTGAAAGTAAAATAGCTTTACAAGAAAGAATTAGGTAGTAAATGAGTAAGAGGAAAAGAATGATAAATAAAAAAAAGTTCTAGCTTACAGTCCAATTTTCGTAGAAGTAGAAACAACAGACTCTGGTCAGACATACAATAAAATATGTAGATATATTTTTTCTAATATCTAATATTACTAAAAATACTATAAAAATGTTAAACAAATAAGATATTTAATTGAAATACTGTTTTTAGCCTAAATACATGAGTTGCAAAAAATTATTGTTTATGTCACGTCAGTGACCATTTAACATCGTAAACACCGTTTATCGCGTTCCAACCAACATAGCGACAAAAAAGTCAGTTCTACTGCTCGAGCGCGTCGCTTCAGCCCGACCAGTCGAAACTTCGTCACTCCGCTGCAGCAGCCACGATCTCATTTACGTAGCTCTTGGCAACAAGCACGAGTTTATCAGGTGTAAAATACTATATATAATTCAGCGCCCTCATCCATCTTGGCAGCGAGCTGGAAAATTTAAAACTCATTCAACCACGTCCTCACGCTCGATCTTTTAACCAGCGAAGTTTCCTCTAGCCCCTATCTCAAATTTCTCGAAACAGGCGTACAAAGTATGCGCACCGAAACTTACCTACGAGCAAAGAGAAGCGGTAGAAGCGCTTTTGTAATTAAAATTGTCCACCGAACTTTACAAGCGCTTGCGCGCGCAAAGTTCGCTCGCATGCAAATGATGGCAACTCACTGGCGCGCGCTGTATGCGCGACGTTGACAAAGGAAGCAACAGCGAGGTTTATGTATGCGCCTTTTATGACGCGCAAAGACATACGCGCACAGCTTCGAGAGTCTCGGCTCAACTTGTCTGCGAGTATGTTTTATTTAAATGATTTTGCGAGTTGACTGGGTAATCGAGCGGTTGTTTTATTGCGGGTAAAGATTTTGGAAACGGTTAGAAATCGAAATTTATAAGCCAATATCGCATAGAGAAAAATAAAAAATTGTACCATTTTTCAAAAGTCAAACAACGAATAAAGGTTCTTAATAGGTTTTTGGAAAAAAAATAATCTTTATGAGATACATAAATAAAAATATTCAAATTTCGAACCAGTGATGTTATGCTACTCTTCCATTATTCTATTATATTATTATTTTAAAGTGTATTTTATGAAAAAAAGCTTAGCCAATCATTTATGTGCTTTCAAAAGCATCCCATAAAAATGAACTGAATTTACGAACGATAGCGTTTTTTTATTGCACAGTTTCTGATAAAAATACAAATAAAAAGTTTACGATCTCTAAAATATGTGCAGACTTTGTATTCTCGTTGTGTATGCTATTGATTTTTTCGAACAATGCTTTTACCTTTCTAATGTGAAACGATGCAGGCTATTGTATACCTCTTACGCAACAAAACAGCGTTAAGATACTTTTACCAATATAAAATAAACTGTAAGGCAATCAATAATGTAGCTTTCACTACAGCGGATTGAAAGTGGCCCTTTTGTACCTCAATAGCATCAACTACTGATAAAAAATAGAATATGCACGACACAGCAAACATCCTAGCGCACGTGCTTGCCTTTAAAAATATACAAAAAAATTCCCAAACATTGTTGAAAAACTGTAATTAAAACCACGGTAACCAAAACTTTCGAATTCCATCACAATAACGAAAATTCAAGTTTGCATTTTAAGCAATTACATTTATGCGGAACCACGCGTGTACTCGAGCCATTTCCCGTTAATAAACACTCCAACGCGCGAGCTTGCATTTGATTTTGCTGAGGTTAAAGCTCGCGTTTCGATTCGCGCGCATGTAGGGCGATTTCGAAAATGTTGGTGTTAGTTGGCCGAGCGAAAAAAAAAGAGGACGCCCAGACTCATTGAGTGAGGCGAGGTTAAGCTTAAAAGCACACAAGCTGCAGCGGATTCCCGAAAGTTGAAAATTCTGCAGCGTCATCGGAAACGCGGGAAGCAATTTACTTTGCCAGGCGGCGTTGGTTGTACGCTGGGAAAACGTGTTTGAGCGAGAGTAAAACTTAGACCAAACGAAAATTCTACGTTCTCACGTTTGTAAGTGCCAGACGTTTATTGGGGCTTTTGTTT
>JAPYZA010006265.1:0-19645 GCA_030522685.1 Eupelmus azureus | reverse complement strand
CAATTAAAGCCCGCTCCAACGCAGAGCTTCGATCAGCATTGAAAAAATAAAATACAAATTAACAACAAGCGATCCCCAGCAGGCAAAGCAAGGCCTCTCCCCATCATAAAGCAAGAGAGGCTCATCGGCCCATAATCATCATCTCGGCTTGGAGCTCGCACGAAGCATATATAAAATCGAGGGAGAGAGAGAGAGAGAGAGAGAGCAGCTCGCTTGCGCAGCTCTTGGGTGTCGACGAAGCGCTCACTCCTCTCGCTCGACGGCAGCGGCAGCGGCGGGTGCGCGCGCGAGTCGTATAATAATTAATAATCCGAGATCGGTGAGTGGCTCGGCGAAGGCCCCGCCTTCCCTTGCGCTCGGCTGCCCCCCTCCAGCGGGCCCGGCTTTGCTGATTTATGAACCGCAACGCCCTCCCTGTCATAACCGCGCGCGGCGCCCGCTCGCTCCTCTCTCTCCTCGGCAGATATGCGCGGCCCGTAGTGGGGGGAGCTGCGCTCACGGGGAGAGGGGAAGGCGTAGGAGTACATAGCTTCTCTCTCTCCAACTCTCGCGCGCGCTCGCTCTCTATGGTGGGGGCGTACGCTCTCGCGCTTTCTCGCTTATAGACGCGCGGGTAGGGGAGCGCCGGGAGCCTGGAAAAGGGAGGGGCAGAGACGGGAGGGGAAGCCGAGAGCGAGCGCGCGCGCAAGAGAAAGACAGAGCGCGAGAGAGCCGGTTCTCCGTCGGAGAGCGCGATCAGTCGCTTTTCGTCCTCGGGCCGCGAACGAGCCGCCACGCTACAGAAGCGCGCGAGCCCGAGCTATCCTATAGCAGTGCAGTGCGCCCGCGCCTCCAGAACATTGAAGAAGCTTCTTTTCGCGACTCGCGCCTTGCTATCGTCGATACACACAATCGAGGAGTGCCGGCCGCGTGCCGAGAGTGCATACATATAACACACCGTACACACACAAGCATACATGCAGCATGAGATAGCCGTGAGCGCGCGGCCGTTTCTCAGTTCGGCGATCGAGGCGGATAGGCTCGGGGATCGCGCTCGCACAGAGCCGAGAAGATGCAGCTGATGCGCTGGAGCATAACCAGGAGGCTGGAGAGCCGGGGCGAGAAGCAGCGCCGCGACGCCAGGATCTGCCAGCCCGAGACCTCCGACTCTGCGAGGCTCTCCCACTCGCGCTGCTCCGGTATGCAATTCCTCAGTTCTCCTAGTAGATACGGACGAGTTTGATTCGACGCGTGCGACATCGAGAGTGCGGGCTTTTTTTTAACACGCGAGTGATTTTTTATGCGAGTTGGTTGGATTTCGAGTGTGCTGACGCCGCCGCGAGTAGGAATTTCGTTAAATTACTTTCGAATATGTAGAGGCGAGATTATCAAAGCGGTGTGAAGTAACTTATGGGCAGCGCGCTAAAAGAAGGCTGGGCTAAAAGAAAAAGTAAGATCGCTCGGGCTCATTAGCATAATTTTTCCATTTGATTATAATAAACATATGCTTTTAAGAATACGCGACATTCTGTAAAAGACGATGTGAGGATTTTTCTGACGTCAATTTTCAGCTCGGCATTCCGCGAATATCTATAAAAGCAAACGTCCATCGAAAATACAGTCGAGTGCGTCTAGATAAAGAGCATAAAATACGAGGCAACAAAAATTTTCTCGCTCCTCGTTCGGTTTTTTCGCGGCCTGCGGGCAATAAAGATTCCGGGCGTTGGTTAATGAAGACGTTACGCCGCGAGCCGGGCTCTTCCCATAGCGCTAGATTATTAGCGTCCGGACAATTAACACCTTTTAATTGCGCGTTTTTTCAATTGTTTTTGCGGCGGCCGCGCGAGCCGAGCGCCCGATAAGGGCAACACGCCGAGGGAAGCGCGCGTACACACGCGCGGAAAGCCACCGCCGCCGCGAGTTTTGCATAATGATATTGTGAGCGCGATCCATATTGCGCGATAGCGTTTAACGAGCGCGATAGTCGGAAAGCTTTTATAAATGCTAGTTATTACGTATGTTAATGCACGGAAAATGTTAGCCAGTCATACGCGATCGTTATTATTACTTTGCTTGTAAGAACGCCAGCAGAAAAGAAACAAGAGAGTGAGAGAGAGAGGCATAGACTCGTGCTTTTTTGTCGTCGAGCGCGCGCGCGTCAATTTACATTTCAAATGCTCGTGGCTGCCTTCCCAGGCTGAAAATAAAGTTAATAATATTTATTGCGCCAGATTAAGTCGTTTGATTTATATTGTGAGCGCGCCCGCGCGAGCTCACGGAATTCCATGCCGAGACATCGACAGCGAGTAATAATTTTCCGTGCGCGCGATGCCTCTGACAAAGAGGAGAGGAAAATATACAGCGCGATGCAGTTCTTTCGTTTCTTGCTCCTCTTTATTTTTCAGCAATTTTTGTGTTTTATATTCCCGCGCACCCGCAGCCAGCTGCGAGTTTAATTATAGCCGGGACGGCGGCGTCATTGTTCGGATATTTCTGACAGCTCGTCGGACGTGATCGTCAACTTATCGTGCCGCCTTTTCATAAACGCGTCGCGACGCTTTTTCGTCAATAATTATATCGCCCTGATAAATCCACACAAATCCATGTCAAACAATGCGTCAAATATTTTTCTCATATTCTCAGACTGATAGCGTTTCTATCGATTTATCACTGCACACAGCAGTTTCAGTGGAAAAGCGCAGAGATATGTATATAGAGCAGAGTGAAATTCAGATAAAAGTGTTTTGGCTTTCCCATGAAGAATATAAACACATGTAAGATGCGAGAGCGTAATAGTCATTTATCCCAATGAATTCTGTTTAAAAAGTGGCGGCGCTCGGCGTTACATGAATCGAGTCCCCGCTCGCGAGTATAGATCCTAAGCGCTTATGCAGACGTGTCACTCTCTCGCGTAATAACCTCGCGAGATAGCAATTAAAATACGCCGGCGCACGCTCCTAACGCGTGGAATCGGCTATAGGACAAGAGCGCTAGGCGATTTATGCGTCTTCGCCATTTTCCGCGCGCTCGCACCGGCGGTGCATAAATTTCTTAAAGCCCTTCCATAATTCTCGCCGTTCATATAATGCTAAGCGTGTCCTTTTCTGCACGCGCGCAAGCCTGCATATGCAGGCGCTTTCAGCGAGGCTCGTTTTAAATTTCAACGCCGAGTAATAACATTAATTTTATTGACCTTGGAAGATGTTGTAGCGTTTATACTTTATCTTTAGCGCTCTATGTGTGTTTACGTGTAAAAGATGCTTATCGGACCTATGAGGCGGCGTATTAAAATTTCTCCGCTGCTGCTTTTGCCTTGATTTTTTCCGATGATAAAAACTGCGGCTCTGCGTTAATTTTCATCGCTTTTAATGAGAATCTTACTCTCGTTCTCGGGATTTAAGGATTTAATATATATTGGCCTTATCGCGCCGGCGATCGCTTAGCACTGTCCGACCTTTTTGATGTTTAAATTTATTCGCAATTTATTGTCGATCATAAGTGCAGAGTTTTTATTCAGCTGCCATAAGATGTATCCTTATTTTATTATAACTGCGCTTATGTATACAGAGCCGGCCAGAGTAGATATAAGTTTTAGTAATTTAAAACCAATTAACTTGTAAAACCTGATGGCACGCCTAAGCGCGCCGTAAATATAAACTTTATTGATGTTATATTGTTATTACGGGGCCCCGATGACTGAATTAAAAAACGCATTCTCTTCCTCCCGATTTCATCCGTCATATAAATTAGTCCCGATAAGGCCTCGAACAGCGCGATTTATGATTAATTTTTTGTCTCTCAAAAATAACTTATTACACAGCAGCCGTTCATCTCTCACCATTCCCATGCATTTATTCATAGCCCGAGCCCGCTCCGCTCCATCACCATTAAAAACAATTATTGCATTACGAAACGGCCCGCGCCTATTATCCATTAGCGTCCCCGTATAAGAAAGCCACTCCGTCCCTAATCTCTATTAAAACAAAAGCCAGAATAATTCTAACGTCCCATCTCTTTTCTCTTGCCTGTTTCAGGGGAAGACAATGACTCAGCTTCGGACGGCGAGGAGAGCGGCGGCGGCGGCGGCGGCGGCGCCGGTGGCGCGCTCGGCGACGAGGCAGTCGACCTCAGCGGCGCTCGCTCCCAGCACGAGGACGACCTGCTGGACGAGCGCGAGGAGCTCGCCGCCGACGAGGACGACGTCGCCGACGACGAAGGCGCCGAGGAGCTGGCCGACGAGGCCCAGCAACAGCAGCAGCCGCGCAAGAAGCTCAGACAATCATCGGAAGCCGGGCCGGGCAGCGAGGAGCTCGACGAGGAGGGCTCGCGCAAGCGCATCCGGCTCTGCCAGGACGCCGAGAACAACAACAGCTTCGTCGAGGGAGGCCAGCCGGCCCCGTTCCCGCCCGCCGGCACTAGTCACGTCACCCTCGAGGCGCTCCAGAACACGAAGGTCGCCGTGGCCCAGTTCGCCGCGACGGCCCTGGCCGGCGGCGCCGACAGCGAGGCCGCCCTCCAGGAGCTCGCCGTGCTCCAGAGCACGCTCTACACGCTCCAGCACCAGCAGGTCTTCCAGCTCCAGCTGATCAGCCAGCTGCAGCAGCAGCTCTCGATAACGGCCCAGCAGGCGCCGGGCCTGGGCGCGGCGAGCGCCGAGGGCAGCCTCGCCGGGAAGTCCGAGCCCGGGGCCGGCTCCGACAGCAAGGAGGCCTCGCCCTCGCCGGGCCCGGCCTCCGCCTCCTCGGCGACGCCCCTCATCCATCCGAAGCCCCTGTCCTCGCTGACCTCGCCGGCGCACTCGCGGCCGCCGAGCCACCACCAGCTCCAGCAGCCCTCGCCCTCGTCGACGCCGGTGGCCCAGGAGCGGGCGGCCAGCGCCTCGCCCCTGGCGCCCATGGCGACGAGCCCGATCGCGAGCTCGGTCCAGCCGCTGGTCCAGCCCGCACCCCAGCCACAGCCGCCGTCGCACCAGGTGCCCGGGCTCTGCTCCATCAGCTCGTCGCTCGCCTCCTCGATCATCACGAACAACGATCCGATACCCCTGAACGAGCCCAACACCCTCGAGATGCTGCAGAAGCGCGCCCAGGAGGTGCTCGACAACGCCAGCCAGGGCCTGCTGGCCAACAACCTCGCCGACGAGCTGGCCTTCCGCGGCAGCGCCGGCAAGGGCTCGAGGCTCTCGCCGTACGACGGCAAGAGCGGCAGCGGCAGGAGCGAGCCCTTCTTCAAGCACCGCTGCCGCTACTGCGGCAAGGTCTTCGGCAGCGACTCGGCCCTGCAGATCCACATCAGGTCGCACACGGGCGAGCGGCCCTTCAAGTGCAACGTCTGCGGCAGCCGATTCACCACCAAGGGCAACCTCAAGGTCCACTTCCAGAGGCACCGCGACAAGTTCCCCCACGTCAAGATGAACCCGAACCCGGTGCCCGAGCACCTCGACAAGTACCATCCGCCCCTGATTCAGCAGCTGGCCGCCTGCGGTCAGCGGCCGCTCACCTCGCCGCCGCCTCCGCCACCGCCGACTCAGCCGGGCTCGATGCCCCCGCACACGTCGGCCGGACCTCCTGGTGGGCCGGTGCCACCGCCGCCTCCGACCTTCCACTCGGCAGCTGCCGCGGCGGCTGCGGCCGCGTTTTTACCCCCGCAGCCGCCGCTGCCCCTGGGCCTGGGGCTCCCGCCCGGCATGCCAGCTGCGGCAGCGGCGCTCTACAGGTCGCCCCTGCTGAACGCCGTCGCCGCGGCGGCGGTGCACCAGCGGCCCGACGAGCAGGACATGCCCGAGAACCTGAGCAAGCCCAGCGAGGCGACGCCGACGCACTCGCCGAGCCAGTCGCCCGGCGCCCACTCCAACTCACATCATTCCTTCAGCGAGCACTGCCAGAGCGGCAAGCAGGACGAGATCGTCAAGATGGAGCAGCGCGAGCACTCGCCCCTCAGGGACTTTCATCATCACCAGCAGCAGCAGCAGCAGCAGCAACAGCAACAGCATCAACAGCAGCCGCCAAGGCCCAACAGCCGGGAGCAGCACGTGCCGGAGAGCATCACGCCGAAGCACGAGCCCGTCGACACTGACGAGCTCAACGACGAGGAGGCCGAGGAGTACGAGATGGACGCCAGGAGGTACATGAACTCGTCGCCCTCCGGGGCCGCGATCGCCGCCAGCCAGCAGATGTACGAGGACTGCAGCATGGAGAGCAAGGTGAGCGGCAGCCGGCTCGGCGAGGCCGACCTCGACCCCGAGGACGACATGGACGAGCAGCCGGAGAACCTCTCGAGCCGCGCCAACCCGGCCTCCATGCTCCAGCAGTCGATGCAGATCGGCGGCTACCACGCCTCCAGCACCGCCGGGCACGCCTCGCCCGCCAGCAGCAGCGCCAGCAGCGGCAGCCTCCAGACCTCCTTCGCCAACATTCTCTTCCCGGGACTGCCGGGCCACCCTCAGCTGGGGCCGCCACCCCAGCACCAGGCCGGCCCCGGCGGCCGGGAGCCCGCGAGCAGCACCCCCGGCAGCGCCGTTGGCGTCAACCTGGCCCAGCCCGGCGAGCTCATAGACCCGGCCCGCGACCCAGCCATCTACTCGAGCCTGCTGCCGAGGCCGGGCAGCAACGACAACTCCTGGGAGAGCCTGATCGAGATCACCAAGACCTCGGAGACGTCGAAGCTCCAGCAGCTCGTCGACAATATCGAGCACAAGCTGACCGACCCGAACCAGTGCATCATCTGCCAGCGCGTACTCTCCTGCAAGAGCGCCCTGCAGATGCACTACAGGACGCACACCGGCGAGCGGCCCTTCAAGTGCAAGATCTGCGGCCGGGCCTTCACCACCAAGGGCAACCTCAAGACACACA
The DNA here is from genome assembly GCA_030522685.1 of Eupelmus azureus. Classification (NCBI taxonomy): domain Eukaryota; kingdom Metazoa; phylum Arthropoda; class Insecta; order Hymenoptera; family Eupelmidae; genus Eupelmus; species Eupelmus azureus. The sequence goes on along the minus strand of JAPYZA010006265.1, from coordinate 12,818 downwards.
TGGGCGTGCACAGGGCGAAGCCGCCGCTGAGGCTGCTCCACCAGTGCACCGTCTGCCATAAGAAGTTCGCCAACTCGTTCGTCCTCCAGCAGCACGTCAACCTCCACACGAACGACCCGACCGAGCTCACGCCCGAGCAGATCCGCGCCGCCGAGGTCCACGACTTCCCGCCCGCGGGCTACCCGGCCCACCCGCTCGCCGCCTTCCTGCCCCAGGGCTTTCCGCCCCTGCACCCGGCCGGCTTCCCGCTCGGCTTCCCGGCCACGGCCAGGCAGCACGCGCTCGAGAGACAGGCGGCACTGGACAACGACCTCGACACCAAAGAAGCGCTGCACCAGCAGCACCAGCACCTGCAGCAGCAGTTCCAGCAGCACCAGCGGGCGATGGCCGCGGCCGCGCGCGCCGAGAACGACGAGGTGGAGGACATCGAGGACGAGGAGGAGGATCGCCGCGGCGAGGACGACGAGAGGATGGCCGAGGCCGAGCAGCAGATGGCCAGGGAGAGCCGAGCCGGCAGCCTCGACGCGCCGGACGAGCACGATCTCAAGGAGCAGGAGCCCGACCAGGACCAGGACAACAAGGACAACGTCCTCGTGGCCGCTGGCTCGCCGCCCATCGTTCCGTCCTTCTCCACCTCGCTGGCGGCCCTCGAGAGCCAGGTGCGCACCATCACGACGATGGCCGTCAACAGCCAGCCCAAGTCGCCGCCACCGCCGCCGCCGCCCCCGCACTCGTTGCACCGCTACAACGGCAGCGAGAAGAGCAACAGCCCGCCAAATCCAGCCGCCTCGGCACCGCTCGACCTCACGCCACGGGCCTCCTCGACCCCGGCCTCGGTCAGCTCGGCGCCAATTTCACCGCCCAGCCAGCAGCATCAGCAGCAGCAGCAGCAGCAGCATCAGCCACTGCAGCCACAGCCACAGCACAATCCACAGACGCATCATCCGCCGCATCCGTTCGGCATGTTCGCCGGGCTGCTGCAAGCCGTGTCGACGAGTTCGCCGGTCGGCGGCCCCGGCAACCCAGGCCAGCCCGTCAGCCTGAGCAACCCCGTGAGTCCGGGGCCCGGGATCGGCCCCCTCGCGTCGCTGACCACCTCCGCCGTGAGGGCTGCCACCTCGAGCTACAATCCCCTCGGCCTCGCTGTCGGCGGCTCGGCAGGTAGGCGCTGATCACGACGATGACTATAATATCGCTCTCTTGCAACGCGCGCGCGCGCGCACGCTGTGATGGCAAAAAAAGAAAAGTTGTACAATGGGACGACTTGCGAGAGAAACGTGCGCTGGTTCCCGCTACACCACTCTCTTTTTCTGTCTCCTTCATGAGCTTTGTTTTGAAAAAAAACGAAAAGATTTTTCGAGAAACTGCTCTATCATTCTATCACTCTATTGTGCATTATATATATACATGCTCACTTCATTAGATCCAATTATGTTATTATACAAGTAGTGCCGACCTTACATGTGCTACCGAAGTCGAACGTAATTATATATACGGTTATTGTGCACTGTAGAAGCCTTTAAAATCATTTCCGACCTATAGGTATAGGCAAAGTCTCTCGACGAGCACGTTTGTTTGATGAAAGCATTATGTTTGTAACGAGAAATGACAATGTTCTGTGTTGTATTGTAAGATATTAAAATAATATTAGTTGGATATTGGCGATTAAACGATTTAGTCAATTATTATTATATATAGTTTATCCTCTTAATTATATAGACAAATGAAAGATGCTACTTAGTAATATTATCTGAAATTTTAGTTCTGTGGCTATTATTTTGAATGTGAAATAAATGAGTTAATTATATCCAAAATTATCGTACGTTTTTATTTTTTTTCACTTTTTTGTGAGCGTGAAATATACACACATATAATCACACCAACACCCATTTTATAAAACACGCAATGCTAACCTCATGACTCTCTAAGTGTTACTAAAACTTATTTATATTACCTGAATACCGAAGTCCTTTTCTTGGTGTAGCTGGACCCCCACCTTTCTCTTTCTCTGTCCTTTACACTCTTTGTATAGCTTTGCTCCTTTCACTTGGATTTTAATTATTCTCGTGTTTGTTCTGTACAATATACTCATAATTTCTTTAATATCTCTTGACGTCAGAACTGCAGTAAAATATATTAAATCTTAAGCTAAAGAAAAAACTCTAACTTTTTGCATACTTATAAATTTTGATTAATCATTCATAAAGAAAGAATATAAATATTGCATGCTAAATTCGATTTTTATATCTGCACTTCTAAGAATATTCTATATTAAGAAAGTTATGTACTCTCGTCTTTAAAATATTGATCATATAACAAGTAAATAATAAATAAGTAATTAACTCGAACTCGAACTGATCCAGCAAACCGACAGCCGCGGACATTTTTATTAATAATGAATTTTGCTCTCGGGTCATATCGCTTAAAATTTTCACGACCGTTTCACCCTGTACTCAATCTTGACTCCGTCAGCGAAAAAAAAATCCGTCGTTCACAATTAGCAAGCTCTCGCTATTTTTTTTTCTATTCCTCCCCGACCGTTAATCTAAACACGCTATCGATGTAGCTGCGCGATGATCTCGCAAGCACAATTATCATCACTGCTCTCGCGGCCATCACCTTTTCTGTTCCTCTCTCTCTGTCCAAGTCTGCGCGAGTCGCGCAGGGGGGAGAGAGAGAAACCGAATAAATCGTCCGGCTGGCTGGCTCGCGCGCGTTTTCTCGCGGGCATTATCTTAATGCATCCTGTTTTACATTTTAAATACGCCGAGTCGCGCGGCAGCTCGTGTTTATCCTCGTAAAACATCGTTTGATCTCGGCGCTCTCGCACCTCCCTTTTCTATTCATATGACTTTTTTACGCACACCCCGAGAGCGAGCGACTCTATTGAGCGAGCGCGCGCGTATGCATAAAAGCGCGCGATTCTCGCCGCAGTCACGACGATCTTGGCTCTCGCGCGCGCGCGCGCGCCTCTTCCTATACATACGAAATTATTTCGCGCATGCATCCTCGTACAATGGGCCGCTTACGCGCGCGTATATCTATATGATCGGCTGGAATTTCTGTTGCGTTATGTATTTTATTAATAAAAAGAGCCGAGGGAAACGGCGCTCTTGCGCTTACGTTTTCCGATATACATCTCCAATGTAAATCGATTCGCTTCATTAATAATTGAAAGAGCTCGGGCTCGCGCGCGGCTATAGTTGATAAAGTCGGCGCCTCGGGAGCCGGAAAGGAAAAATGCTGGATGGATGCAGAGAGCCGGGATGGGTAAAATTTTTCTCCCCTAATAATCGTTGTATAATAGTAATGTAAAAATGTGTGTATAGAGCAGCGGCTAGGTAGGTCGGCCGTTGGCTCGCTCGCGGAAAGTTTCGGCTCGTAAATTGCTCGCGGAGTCAAGATAATCGGCTGGCTCGGTTGCTGGCGCGGGCGCGCTTGTAAGAGAGCCGAGAGTGCGCACTCGACGGTGTATATCAAGTAAATCATCGCGCGATCTCTAGCTCTCTCTCTTTCTGTATGCATTGCAGTGCGCGGCAACACCACGTGCAACATCTGCTACAAGACGTTCGCGTGCAACTCGGCGCTGGAGATTCATTACCGGAGCCACACGAAGGAGCGACCCTTCAAGTGTACCATCTGCGACCGGGGCTTCTCCACCAAGGTAACGAACCCACTCTTTCCCTCTCTCTCTCTCTCTCACCGACTCTCTCTCTCTCTCTCTCTCTCTAACTGCTAACTTTAACTCCTACTCTCTTTTTTCTTCGCTCCGCAACCTTCTCCGAGTCTCTGGCAAATCCCGAATTTCGCCCTCCTCTCTCTCTCTCTGCCGCTTTTCTCCATTTGGACATTAAGCTCGCTCGCTCTCTTTCTCGCTGTGGGAGAAAGAGCTGGAGCGCGCTCTCGAGTAACACAGGGCTCCTACTTATCGATCATCGGTCCACGCTGCTTTTGGACATAAGAGCGCCCTTTTTTTTGGCTCGCCTCTCGCTATGCATTTAGTCGCTACGTGTACATATACATATGCACGCGCAGCTGCAGTAGTAGGAGTGGAAGTCACGCTTTTATCTGGGAAAGCAGCCGATCTGCCCGGACGATAAGTGCCCGGCTATGGGTATATACGTGTTGCTAGCGCGAGCGCGCGGTGTATAAGCGAGCGAGCGCGCGCGCGCGCGGACTCTGTAAATTATTTATTTTGCTAATTGCTCGTTACAGCTTCGATGGAGATATGTAGATTTGGCTTTTAATTATAGATTTTTCGGATAGCGCCTGCTCGCAAGCGCGACCACAGCAGCGCGTTTTGTAAGAGATCGCGCCAGCTGATAATTAGATGGTAATTAAATTAGTTCACGGATTATAAATTATAAACTTTATTTCTGCTTTGAAAAATCGTTTTAAAATCTGGAATGACATTGTTATTAATAACTGATTAAGCTTTAACACGATCCTTTTAATCATAGTTGCAACTTATATATATCTAACAGCTTCTAACGGCCATTAAAATATAAGGCAAGCTTGGATAGAGTGAGTTGTGTGTCGTGAAAGTTGATGACCATATCGCGAAGTGAGAAAGTAGCGAGAGTGCAGTTGTTGTTTGTTGCTGTTGAAAACTTGTGTATGAAAACCTTTTTTAGAGCGGCGCGGATGGGAAGCCAGTGAAAAAGTGCACGTGCGCGGAGCGCGCTAGGCGCAGCGCCCGCGAGAAGGCGCGCAGGAGACGCAGGGCCGAGGAGCGCCGGGGGCGGATAGACGGCTCGGGCTACTTTGCCGATCATCATCCAGGGGGGCGGGGGGCCGCCACGCCGACTACGTCGTCTGCCATGGGGGCCCCCCGCTTGGGCCCGTGCTTGGGGGATGACGCAGCGGCGCGCGGCAGCCGCCTGCCCCCGATGCCGATGATGAGCTGCGGTCCCACGTCGTCGACCTCCGCCCTCGGGCTGCTGGCCTCCGCTGACCCCGCCGTCTTCCTGGTAAGAATACACACCTCTTTCTCTCACTCTCTCTCACTCTCTTTCGCTATCTCTCTTTCTCATTCATCGCTCCCACTCCATACATCCACCGACTTTTATCGCTTTATTTTGACAATTCATACTCGGAAAAATAGCTCGGAAATTTCAATCTAATACTTGTAAATTCACGTTTTAATCTTCCGAGCAATTGATTCACTATATAAACTTTGCCTTATTATCTGCTGAATGTTTAAGATAACGATGTTCCAGAAGCGTAAATAAGCCCGATAAAATTATCCACTCTTAATGCAAGCGCGCTCGCACGCGCCATGCTGAAAACGCATATTTTATGTACATTACGTGCATTATGTAAATGTTTACATATTTATACACGTCGGAGCCGTTGTCGCTTCTGTAATATTTGTTTCTTTCCACGACGCATAATCATTTCCTTATGCATAATCGCCGGCGAGCTCGCGTCCTTATCTACGAAAATTCATTACAATTCCGATGCCAATTTTTATACGCATCTGCAAGTCCGACATAAAGGAAGCGTCCGCGCTTTATTAGCTTGAAAATTGAAAAACAACATATTAATGCAAAAAGTTTATTCGGCTATCGGGGCCGGATGACAAATCAATGCCGAATCGCGCATGGGCTTGCATAAGCTTCAACATCCATGAGCGAAAATAAATTAGTATCAGCCGAGCGCACCTTATGAAAAGAGTTATTTCGTTTGTCAAAACACGCATTGATTAGCTGTATTAACGAGCGACCTTAAATACTCATGAATATGGTTGACGAATGGGAATTTCATGCGCGAAATATACTTTGTTGTTTCCTCCACATGAGTAATTGACCACTCACTTATCGGCCGTATAAATTATTTTGACGTAAATTTAATTTATATTTCTTATCGCGTATCATCAATTTAAAATAAAAATACATAGCTCCTCGTCTATTGTAAACACAACAATTCATCACGCCAACCCAATAAGATCCTCCATCCAAATCAATCGCCTACAAGCATAGCATACAAATCAAACATGAAACATCTAAATCAAAGAGAATCTCGACTTTTTTATTGTCCAGGGCAACATGAAGCAGCACATGCTGACGCACAAGATCCGCGACATGCCGCACCATCTGTTCGGCGAAACGAAGCTTCCGGCCTCGAGCCAGCCTCAGCAGTCCCAGCAGCCGCCTCAGCAGCCGCTCTCGGGCTCCGGACCACCGCCGCCACAGTCACAGCAGCTTCTGCCTAGCAGTCAACCTATGCACGACCACATGCAGAGCAGCGAGCGCTCGAGGAGTCCGACCTCCTCGGCGGACGAGTCAAATTTACCGCCGTTGCCCCCACCGCCTCCGCCGCCGCCTCCGATGCCTGCGGTGGTCTCGCAGCAGTCCCAGCAGCCGGCCCAATCGCCCGTGTCGATGGACGGCCCGAAGAAGCTGGAGAACGAGCCGCTGCCCGCGCCGAAGAGGCCGCCCAGTAAGTATACTTGCTCGATTTCGGGGATGTCTGCTTGTGTGAGGACTGGATTTCTGAATACTGCTTTTTGTCATAGATTTTTGGAGAGAGCTGCGCTTAAGAATGCGCTTCTGTATTTTTTTATTTTTTTATTTAACATTTTTTTATAAGTAAAATTAATTAAAAAATACAGTAAATTTATGCGATGCATTTTCTCTTTTCTAAAGAATGCTGAACTGTTCATTTTTATTGGTGTCATTCGCGATTTCTAAGTTCAAGCATAAAGAGTCTATTTATGAATAAAATATTTATTGCTCACAGTTTTCTGTACTTCATTTGACTTTTAAATTGGATAAATTATAACATTTTCATGCTCTTCATCGGACATTCAATGATGTCATTTGCATCATTCGAGCATATTGAAATTCCGAACTTTCGGCCAATCGCATTCAAATGAGGCCGCGAGGAGAAATTTTGTCATTTGAAATTCATACAGCTCGCTGTATACGCAGAGTCAATTTCCAATTTCACGAATAGAAATGTCGCGAACGCCGACTGCCAAACAAGGACGCCAGCGAATAAGAATGAGCAGTTTGCAATTAAAAAAAAAGAGCTAAATAAAAATTGAAAAACAAGGCAGAGTGAAAAGAAAAATGCAAAGCAGTGTGAGTGAGAGGAGTGAAAAGGAAGGATTGTTGGTATATAAAGTCTTATCTCTCTAGATACGTCTGGCTTGCCCTATGTAGGCTGTATGGCGCCGTAATCATCATTCATTATCTTCTGTGTCGATCTGCGCAATCCCGCTTTTGTGCTGACTTACTTATATCATGACCCCCCACTTACTACCACCCCCCTAGCTAACCAACTCACCTCTGCACACACACACACCGCCGAGCCGGCCCTTCACTTACAGTACCACACAGCGACGTATAATTCACATTCTGTGCAAGTATAAAGTGCGCCCCTCTTGGCACCTGGTGGCAGGCTACATCCTTTTTACGGCTCGCTCCACCTTAGCTATATATCACGAACGTAAATCTGCTGCGCTACTGTAACAAGGGCTGAAACGTACGAATAATCGATGATCGCGCCTCTGGCTATATACCTACAGGAGCGCATAACTCGCGGCCCCCAAGCTCTCCCGTGCATGTGTGTTGGCCCAGAGCTGACCAGGCGTCTTAAAACTTCTCCTGACTTTCGAGCCGAATGTGTGTGTAGTGCAATACGTGCTTCGCGATAAAAATGAGGCGTGAGCTTGCGCGCACGCGTTTAAAAATGCCCGACATGTGCCTCGCTTTTCTTTTTTTTTTCGAGTTTCGGGATCGCGTTCTGCATTTTCTGGATTTAAGTGAGGCGCGAGGAAAGTCGATTTTGTGAAATTCAGACTTTTTTTCGTCGAAAGAAGGGATTATTATCGATAAGTTTTGTTTAATAGTTGTTTATTTTTGTCTTAAGCGCTTTTTATTAAAAATCTGTTTTAATAGAGTTACACCAACCTTTAAAGGAGAAACTAAAATTGTTTTTACAATTCTATAACAGCTCCAAAAAAAAACTGATATATTCCATTAGAAATAATTCACCTTCTTGAGTTGATATCCATGCATGAATCTGTTCTAAATAATTAATAAATAATGCCACTATGGTAGTATACTAAATAATCGTACGCTCGGACAACTTTGATATCTTTAAACAATGAAAAAGAAAATTACAGCGAACATGTCGAGCATCGTAAAACTTTTGTTGGGGACAGCTTAGCGAATTTCTTGTGTGTGTGATATTTGCAGGCATGCCCAGCAAGCACTTGTGCCAGGTTTGCAATAAGAATTTCTCCTCGTCCTCGGCGCTCCAGATCCACATGAGAACACACACCGGCGACAAGCCCTTCCAGTGCACCATCTGCCAGAAGGCCTTCACCACCAAGGGCAATCTCAAGGTACCGCATCATCAACATCATCAATCACGACATAAACAGACCGTTATAAATAAAACAAAAAGAAAAGAAAAGGAAAAACGTATTCCTATCCACGTTCCTCAACTCCTTCCTAGCCGCTGCCCGCTTGGCATATCCCACTTTATTTTACTCTGTTTACTCATTAACGGATATCTTCTTACGTGTGTGTTCTCACTGAAGCTATTTTTCATCTCCCCGCAATTAACACATTGCTGTACATACATTGGGTTGATGTGGAAAATATGGCGATTCTTGTAACGACATATAAAAAAATTACTATAATCAAACTTGTTTTTGGTAAATCATTTTTTCTATCTTAATGATAAACTTTTATCAGACTTTTGAGTATTAAGATTTAGCTATTTTTCATTTGGAAAAGACATTATATTATTTTTATTTGAACAGATAAATATGTATATAAATTAAAAAAACCTTCAGTCAGAATTCCGCATCAATCGCCAAAGCTTTGTTTCATACTAATAAAAAAGCTGCCGCAGCCCATCAGGTAACCCCTGCTATTTCAGCTGCTTTTTGGTCCTTTCCTCTTCTTTTTATTTCGGACGTCGTTTGCGAGACATTTCCAAGCAAGACTAAAATCCATTGTCTCCTTTGATAATTGCCACAGGTACACATGGGAACACACATGTGGACCAACGGAGCATCGCGACGCGGCCGGCGAATGTCATTGGACATACCGTCGCTTCCAATCACGCCCAAGGACTCGGAGTTCCTGCAGCGCAGGCCGGATCTCTTCTATCCGTACCTACCCGCGCCCTTCCTTAACGGGGTGCCACAAAAGGTAAGCTGATAATAACCATTTATAACTTAATTTTTACAATGAGTCTGATAGAAATGAGGTTTGGAAGAATTTCAGTAGAACCAGTCCGCGTATGGTCCGACTGAGATTTATTATCCATATGTTTTTAAATAAATTTAACGAATGATTATTTGACGTGATAAACGTTTGAATTAATTTAGCACATTCAGTGTTATACCCCATTTTCTTCGGACAAAGTAAAAATTCTCGCACTTTCACACCGAAAATAAAAACAACCGCGTGCGAGAACTCTGGCTCAAACGTACATGTATGTACGTACTAACTTAAGGCAAATCATGTATAACAACAAATTAGAGCAAAGACTATTTTTCAATTGCACTAAAAATAAAGTATTTTATTAGAAAAACATTTTAAATGATCAAATTCGGAAATGTTCTAATCGATTTAAACATTGATCAATAAACTTTGCCTAATTTTGTAAAATACTTTAATCAATAGAACATACGTTAAAGTAAAAAATGTTCATAACTTGACACTTTTACTAACGTTTGCTATGAAAGAAGTCAGAATGAAAGGAAGTCAATAAGTGTTCATGAAATTTTATATACTGCGCAATGTGCTCATTTTCCTTGGTTCACAGTACTCTTTTCATAGTGAACAGCCACATGAAAAAGCCCAGACAAAAGTTCTCACCGCAGCCGTTTCTCTTTTCGTTTCTGTTTGCCAACAGGTGATAGCTCCCGAATAAACACACTGACACAGTCCCAAAAACCCGCTCTCTGTCTGACTCTTACAGCTGAACGAGATCTCTGTAATTCAGGGTAGCAACGGCCTGCCGCTCCCGAGTCACCCGGTCAACGCCAACAAGTACGCCGGCCTCTTCGGCTCGGTGTACGCCGCAGCCGCTGGAGCTGGCTTCCCCGGCGCCAACCACCTCGACAAGCCCCAGTCGCTGAGCAACGGACCCCTGGGTCCCGCCGACATGCTCGGCCCGAAGTCCGCCGCTAACCTGTCGGCCGGCTCGCTGCTCTTCCAGTCGCCCAGAGCCTCCTCGCCGCCGTCGCCGGCCCACTCGCCGGGCACGCCCTCCTCGAACACCGGCAGCCAGAACTCGGCGAGCATGCCGCCCTGGAGCACCGAGGCCATGCGCCAGCACCACTACGAGCGCGAGGTCGTCGCCGCTGCAGCGGCTGCCGCGGCGGTGGCCGCTGCCCAGAGGGCCGACAGCGAGCCCGGATCACCGCCTAGACTGCCGCCCGCGCCGAGGGGCGAGGGCCTAGCCGCTTAGTGGACGCCGCCGCTCGCGGAGAATCTCGTTTTAAGCTGAGCTGTGATGACCAGCTCGGCTTCCCATCTATCCTCCGTCGCGCGGCTCGACGCGCGCGGATGTCAATTGCGATGGGGAGCGCCGTTCTGAGAGGCTATACGCTGCTTGCGCATACGCAAACTTTGTTCCACGCGACTCCAAAGCCTATGATATTTTTTCGTATTTCTTTACCAAATTATCGATTGTCGGATCATGCTTGGCTAGCACTCGCCGTAGAACAAAGTTTGCAGTATCCGGGTCGAAATTTACTTGTATGTAAGAGAAATTTGTATAAGATGATCGCGAGATCGAACTTCTCACGGACTGAATAGCGCATTTGTTGCCGCCGGAACTTTCGGCTGAAAACGTTTAGTTAACAAAAAGGGTGTGTGTATGTACATACGTATGTCTATGTATACACACACACAAAACATATATATATATATATACAAAACAGATGCTAACACGTATAATAAATTGCGAGAGAATGGTGAGAATGGGAAGCGAAGTTGTTATTATTATACACACAGTGTGAATGAAACTCGAGCGATTCCACGCATTTCCACGTGCATACTTGGAACCTCTTGACAATGCCAGCGGTTCCACGTAGACGCTCTTTAACATACCCTTTTACCCATTAAGTCTTCCCCAACTACGAGATCCAATTGCGAGATGAATTTCAGTATCGGATGTGAAATTATTATTCTTCATTTGGTATCCGAATTTCGTTAGGATTTCGTAATTATTCATTTCTATTGCATTCAATGTAAAGACAAAATATTACTTATAGGACAATTTTTTGATAAATTCTTAAATTTGGCCGATATCCTCGAAGTCTGTCACGCGACATATCTTTCGAATCGTTTCTATCGATGATATCAAGAAAAATCTTTGGCAGATGAAGACACCATGTTCCTATTATCACACTAGTCTTAACGTTGTATAAAAATGGCAAACACACTATACGAACGCTAAAGTCTCGCCAATTTAGTGTGACTTGTTCGAATTTATACTTTAGGCTAGTATCGCGTTAATCGCGGGAGAGAATCTTGAACTTGTAGTTCGCTTCCCCATAAGTATTTTTCCTTTGTTCTTTATCTCTCTCTCTCTCTCTCTCATTATCTCTTTTTATCTTTTTCTCTCTCGCGAAGCAAAAAATACAGCGTCAAAAGTATCAAAGTACTTCGACAAAAAGACATGCATTCCGTTTTCATAGCCACACATCATTGATCATCAAAGTATAAATTTTAGTATATATACTGTCATCGTGCTTTGATACTTTATCATTTTTGAACATTAAGAATAGTTGGGTCTGTTGAATATGTTTGTTATCTCTTGCAGCGACGATTCTTTTGTTACAGAAAGGAGTTGTTTTGAATGCGTGTATAACAAAAAGTTATTGTTCTATATTGGTTTCGTGAAACGTGTTTTTCACGTTTTATGGATATAATAATTTTGTATAAAACGACGCTGTGCGCGTAAAATGTGTGCGTTTACATTATTATTATCATTAATATTTTTTTCACAATAATCGATATATAGTCGATCCGCTCGATATCGAGGGCTAGCTTGACTCTCGGCGCCTAGACTGAACTCCAAATTACTAACCCACGAGATTACGTTCTCAAGATAAATATTTAAACTCTAACATAAACCTATAATACTAGGTTAAACTCAAAAAATAATGGAGTCGCAAAACACGTGGCGCCGCGTTTCCAAGCCAAGCCTCCGTATCTGACCGTCCATTTATTAAGTTCGCAAAGTGAGTTTGCAAAATGAATAGCGATGGTCTCCTCACCTAGGCTCTAAACTAAATAAAGTTATACATAAATAGCGAAAAAAATCATGAAAAATAAAAACGATGTATACATATATACGCGATTCACGTATGTATATGAGTATAAATATATACATATATTAAATATATGAGAAAAATGTAGTAGAGAAAGGAGAAAACGAGCGATGTTTGTATACGCACGTGATGGGCGAACGATTCAAATTGTACGAATGTTAAATTTATTAATTATGTGTCAGATAAAGAATGCATGTGCGAACGATAGAGCGAGAACACAATTGTAAGTAGAAAAAGCGGGCCCGGCAGCGCCCCTCGCTGTGATATGAGAGGAGCAGCCTGCAATCACTAAACCAATGTACTTATATCCTGTATCATAGTATTATGTATTAATAAATTAATTATTGCATTCTTCATCAATATCTTGCGTAGATACGGCTGAGTATTTCCAAGAATACGAGATGAGTGAATATCACACAAGGATTCACTCAAATAACCTTGAGAGAAATCAGATTTCGCGCGAAGTTTCGTCGTACATTGCGCAGGTTCGAGTGAAATTTCGATGGTATTT
>JAPYZA010006263.1:0-18779 GCA_030522685.1 Eupelmus azureus | reverse complement strand
GGTTCTGATTATTTTGCCGTATCGATTCGATTAGTAATACAGCAAGCAGCTTCTTTTATGTAGATATGGCGCCGAAAGCTCGGAGGCAGAACAAAGTGCCTCGTTCCACGGAATATATAAAACATCTTTTGGCGTATCCGGCGCCGAGTGATGTTTTGTTGACACAAAGACGGGGTAATCGGCAAAGTGGTAAAGGGTAGTAACTTTATTATCAACGCTTGGCTTCCGTAAAAGTTTATGGGAATATATATCAGGGTTGTTTTGGCTGATATCAGCAGGAAAAATAAAGTTGTTTTTTTGCCGGGCTAAAATAGAAGCGTGGGAAAGTGGTTTACGAGGACCCTTGACGCAGTGATTTCGATTAATCAAGAGTCAGTCATAAATAGTGATGATTTAAAGAGTGGTTCTCGAAATTAACAGTCTTGCGTTAAATTATGTTTAATGCGTATAATAAAGTTGTACCAAAAATCCCGCGCCAGTCTATATAAACCGGCCTGTAATATTTTAATAGCGCCATTGAGTCACGTCTTAATTTCGTTACAAGCGAACAAACACTCAATTCATAATTAAATAACACTCCCACCAAACCCACAACAAAAACAACTACCTCCTCCCCCACTAACCCCATTCAATTCCATCAAACCCCACCTTCCTCTCCCTCAAAACACCCATAACCCCGAACCTACTCCACTTACACCCGGCTTAATTACAACCGATACCCAGGCTAAGCTGTCCCATCTTACCACTCTTCTCTCGCGCTTGCGAAATCGGACTCGTCGTCGTCGCGCGCGCGCGACCTCGAATGTGGATCAGGGCAGCGCGCCAAATCGAGATCGCGCAGCGCCAAGCTGCCAACCGAGCCTCGCAACGCCAAATGCTGCGGGCCTTTTTTCGTCTGCTCGTGCAGAACGTTTCGTTTGTGACGTGTATTATGCGTCGGCCACGCGCGCTCGCGTCAGTTTTACGTATTTTTCGAGAGCTGGGTGTGTATCGCTTTCACCTGGCGCCGATTTTTGCCGGAGCTCCGAGTTATACCAAGTGCTTATTTTGGTTTTTGAGCGCGCGCTCGGCCGATCGCCGAGTTTATTGCTCGAAATTTTCTTTTGTTTGTTTATCGACGGGGGGGGGGGGGTGCTTGACTTTCACTGAGCGAGCGCTCCGATGGCTTTCACTGTCTAGAGATTATATATATAGGTAATGTTTAACGGTTTAATTTTTGTTTGTATGTTTGGTTATTTATTTGGAGTATACTTATTTATTTATTTAACGTTGTGATACGCGAGTTTTTATTTATGGCGGGCTGTTGTGTGAAAACAAAAGAGGATAATAAAGTAATTTCGTTTTTATGCGGCTTTTATAAGTGTTTTGCTTTTATTTTTAGTTTGAGTTTTATTTTTCAAAGCTTAAACAAAGCAAAAGTAATTATATGTTTATAAAATAATAGTCAGTTCTTGAAAATAATGAAAGATAAATGAAATAATTTAGTTTTGTTCATAAGACATACACGGAACTTGCGGTTAAACTAAGATATGAGCTCTGATTTTCTTTCTTTTGATTTTAGATTATTCTTTTGTTTTTAATTATAGAACTAAACACGCTTTACACGATCTGGCATGGAACGAGCGCATCCATTAAACTTTACGAATTTCCTGCTACTTCATTGTTCCTCATTTCCGGGCTTCTTTCTTTCATTTCGCTTGTAAACTCCACGTAGCTGTATCATTTTTCAAATTTCATCGCGTCCACATTTAAACGTACTTGCTCGAAATAATTTTTGCCTTTCAGCACCATCAACAAAAATATTTTCATCATTGAAACGCCCGACTCTTTTCTGTGCCGCGTTCATTCGATTTTAATTAGAGGAGAGGAAAATAGAACCGAGATTTAAATTGGTATCACGGTGAGTGTATTTTCTCTATCTTCTTTCTCTGAATCGTGCGTCTATCTCACGGGAAAGCGAGTTGCTCATCGTCCGGAATTGCGAAGTACAATGTATTTTTGGAACGCTTTTCATTATACATGCGGCTGGCTTTGCGTCTGCAAATGAATAGCCGGGGTCGATTGAGTCGCTTCTTCTAGAAGTAATCATATGGCGCATCGAACTCGAAACATTCTGCTATAGTTTACACAAAGTTACAAGATTGTACCGTAGGCCATAGTCTGACTCATTTTGAAAAGTCTACAAAAAAGACGGTTACTAATTTAGCGCGATCAGGGCTCTGTAATGACGCGTCGATGTTATAAATAAAACTGTTGTACTGATGTTTGCATTGTTCTAAAAGTTGTAATACTACTATCCAACAAAAACATTTGTATTTCGATTTAATATAAAAACAAGTCAGTTCCATCATAACACTGTATTACAACTCGTACCATACAAGCGGCTCCGAACAACCAAAACAATGCAATTCTTTTCTTCCAAAACTCAATTATCTTGTTTCCGCGTATACGAATTTTCCCATGTCTCGACGTAACTTCTTCGATGTGACGCATCCAAGCCAAGGCTTCCCCAACTCATACGAAAACTCAACAGAAAACACGACGCTCCGATAAGCGCAATATAATGACTCGCGCAAGATAAAGCAGACTGTCTTCCCCCCTCCCACTTCCTTCTTCCACAATTATGTCTTACAAAAATATTCGTCAAAGAAAAAAAATGTCACATACTCACACAGACACGCAGCACTCATCGTTATAAACACATGGACAAAGAGTGCGAAAATGACAGCACTCAATCGAGCGCGCGCACGCAACGGATAATATTCCACACCTCCGCTCGCAATGACAAAGCCGCGCTAATTATTATCGGCGCGCGAGCTCGCTCATTTTTTTCCTCCTCGCGCTTTATAGAGATTAATTGCGGCTGTAAATCGATCTCGCGCGAGCGCAGTGTTTCGCTTTTTAATTTTCTCGCGTGCGGAGATGCCTACTGGGCAAATACACGTACGTAAGTACATGTATGTATATATGTGTATAAACGAACGCTCGGACTTTAACGAGGCGAAAACGCTCAGTGGCTTTGATTGGGCGCAACGGGAGTGCGAGAGATACAACTGAATTGCGGCGAACGAGCTGAGAGGTTGCGCGAGCGAGATAGGAATGCGTGTATGTATGTACGTACGTCACGATCTGTGAGAGGATGATAATGGATCGATTTATGGGCTCTCTTTGGAGCGAGCGATTTCGAGGGATTTGTCGTTATTTGCGCGGCTGTTGAGATACGCCGAGGATTTCTTTTTGTTAAGTTTGTTTTACTAATCGGGGATTGATGAGATTTGCGATTTTTTTAAAAGGATTTTCTTGTTTTGGAGTCTTTAGGACGTAATTGAATGTGACTCTAATAATATAGCAGGAAATATTGTTTATTTTTTGAGTGAGCACTGAAGGACAAATGAAAAAGGGAACAATTATTTAATTGTTTAAAACTTAAAAAAAAGGTTTTACATTGTTCTATAATTTTCCACTTAAAAAAAATCAGCTGTCAAGTAGCCGGAAACGTATTCTAAAAACTGCTAATTGCAGCTTCGTCAGCAAGTATTAGTTTCATTTAACTTTCTGTAATATTACGTAATTTTTTTCTGTCATGGATGTTAATAGCGTTAATAAGTTTTGTCCCCAACAAAGACGAATATCGTCACTTAATTTAATACCTGTCATTTTTCGCAGTTTATGATTTTCCGCTCTAAAAAGTAATAGAAAATACATTTTCATTTTTTAAATCTAAAAAATTTCAATATATCCTCAAAATAGAAAAGATTTCCTTAACTCATTACATAAAAGTTTTCAAAGCCACACACACACACATGCACATCCGCGCGCAGAATTATTTCCGACCGCGCACCGCACCTGTGCACCGCATTCACAAATCAATCCGACCATTAAATTCGCTTCCACCCAACTCAACCTCCAGCACCCGCGCAAACTACTTCGTCTTTCAATTCCTCCATATCTTAGATCAATCGCGCGAGATGCCCGCGAAAAATTTCCGATAGAGAGCTACAAGTATTCCTTCGCGGCGATAACAGATTGCAGACCGAGCGGAGCAAGTCGATAACGCGCCAGTGAGTGCGCCGAGGAAAACGACGCTCGGTTTGTTTTCACGCGCGCGCGCGCGCTCGCGTTTATACGAATTGAAGACGCCGCAGACGCGCAAGCTCCGATCTCGTTGGAGATATTTTTTCGGAGGGTGATCTTGAGGTTGACCGCTTAATTGCGTCTGATGGCTCTTTTTTTATGTCTTCGGGGATTTTTCGATCGTGAGCTGGTTTTATTCGATTGCAATGGTTTTGTTTGACGAGGCTTTTTTTTTTAACTGTGTTTGCAGAAGGTTGTCACGTGTTTTTTTTTATTAAAGTGGGATTATCTTATTATTTTAAATAATATTTATAGGATGATAATAATGTTATGTATACTGAGAAATTTTCATTGTTAGACATTACATTGTTCGGATAGACAATGTACAGAATAAAACTATTGTATTATTAATAGTCTACAGCAAAGCTTTCTGCCGAGTTTCAGACAAGCGGCGATAAAATTAATTTATTCGAAACTCAAATTAGCATTATTACCGCTACTAACTGACTAATTGACCGTAAAACAATTTTGATAATTCCCATACTTCCTCGACCGAATGAGTCTGCCGACCAGCGCTCGCTCACCCACATTCGTCATGAAATTTCAGCGTTATAAGAATCTAATCGCTCCGCAGCGCGGGGCGTCTATACCAGCCAGATAAGCCGACAGCCCACTCGAAAAAAATATGCGGAGATTATAAAACCGGACGTGAAGTTCGCGACGCTAGGCAGTACCTTTTTATTACGCAAAAAGGCAGAGTTTATTATGCGCAAGCGCGTAGGCTTGATTTAAGGCGCGCTCGTCTCGCTTTTCCATCCCATTCGAGAAAAATTTCCTCCTCGCATCCTTCGCGCTTCCGCGTGGGCTCCCGCCTTTTTTTCACTTTTTGTCTCGTTGACCGCATTGTTATTCAATAAACCGCGCACGCGCGCGAGAGCCTTGAGGGGGATCGTTTTCTGCATGAAGTCGCGCTGCAAACTAAAGCGGAAATCCGTTTTTGCGAGCCGCTGCATGTATATATATACGTCGATGACTTTAGCGCTCGGCCGTCACGAGCGAGGAATTTTTTTTGTTATCCCAGCCGCGTTGCGAGATGTATTATTGCGCCGCTCTGAATTTTTTCATTGTCGCGGCCTGAAAATTTTACGACTCCGAGCTGTTTGAGAAACACTCTCGGCGATTAATGGCATTCCGGGGCTTAATGAATTCAATATTGACGATTGAGTAACGGGCAAGTTCAACGATTCGTAATCAACGCTTCGCAACGCGAGCTTTTTCCTATTGAGAGAACTCTCCGGCTCATTAACATCGTGTCGGACGACTGATAACGAGCGGAGCGATAAAGCCTCGATACAACCGTCAGGCCGTCTTTTGCCGCGCGTCGAGAATAAAAAGAATAAAGCGCGTCGTTAATGCCTCCGCGTGTGGATTTCCCACAGCTGTTCCTCGTTTATCGGCGCCACGCGACCTCCGCACGTGCAGCTCTCTGGGTATATATACACACGGCCGGCCGCTAATCGAAGATGATGGACGAAAATTTACGGCCGAAAAAAACGAGCCGGCCGAAGGTGAATTCCGTCCGCGGCCTAATGTATTCTAATTGTCTCGAATTGCCATTTCGCTCGCGTAGCGCGCGAGAGCCGAGGCAAGGTCGGGCTTTAATCGAATCGAACGAGTTATTAGGACCCAAGCGAGTGTGCACCTAGTGGTGAGATGCGCGCGGAGAGATGACGTCGTTGTGGAAAAAAACCGGGTTCGATTCGAATATTGTTTCTTAAGTAGGCCGGGGGGTATCGTTTGGGTCGACGGTTAGGGGGAAGATTAAAATTTGCGTGGGATTTTGCAGTGGATGTCGCTGGCCGTTTGGGAAAAGGATGATTAAGTGAATTGGACTGGCGTTTGGGATGTTTGTGGAATTTTTTTAAGAGGCTGACGTATTATGCGTTTATTGTTTTATTTTTAAGGACTATTTAAAAAACGATTTGAGACTGTCGGCATGCTTTGGTTATCTTATATTGGCTGGAGGAATTTCAGACACGTTTTAATTGTATGTCATTTGTCAATATTAAATTCCAGATAGTTCTTGTCGAGAAGTATAATAATATTTCTTCTTTACCAGATGAAAGTTAACAATAAAATCGAAGGGTTTTATCGTTTCAAAAGTCAATCACAAAGCAAAATAATGTATTCACGAGTTTTTTCCCGAAATGGTGAATTATACGGATAAAACCGGATGCTTATTAAGAAAAAAGTACAAAACGTTGATTTATTTTGAATACAAAAATGTATATAATCAATATTAATATCAGACAAAGTAGAAAATTAACCAGGACTTTTTATAATATAGGTCATAAAGTAGAATTATCTCGTCATAATTTTTAAACTAGAAATCCTTGATATTTTTATATGAAAAATATTATTTAATATAAATTTAATATAAATATTAAAAACTTTCGCCTTTGTCAAAATAAAATGATCAGTTGAATACTCTAAAACTGATGGTATAATATTCGTATTAATAAGAGAACTTACAACCACAAAGATGGGAGTACTTGATATTATCGTAAAATATAATTAGTAAATTTATTAATGTTGTTTAAAAATTAAAATACTATAAATATAGGTATTACCAAATAATAAAAATTATTTTTACGTTATGTCGAAACTGGAATAACCAGATGTACCAAACAGCGGAAATTAAGTATATACACATACGGGTTCATGCGGATACAATTGTCTTTTAAACTGATATTTACCAATGCTAATACTTGCAGTAACATTTTCAAAGAGCTTGCCCTGGTAGAAATTTCACCATTAAAATTGGCCAAGTGTCTAAAACTAGGCTAGTGGATGTCTAATTCTTGACAGTTAGCCATCCGCTGGCCAAAAAATGGGGAACGTTTCTATCAGGGTGGAAATTAACGATTTTAATAACTAAGATAACAGATAAGGTTACACAAAAAACTGTTTATATTATTTTTAGAACCTTTTCACCTATGCCTAATTTTCATTGACTCAGTCCAATAAAATTTTATACAACAATATTATGAATACTCAGACGATGTTAAGTAATCAACAATCTAATTCATGATACTCTTTATTAATTTCATTACTGCTACGTCAAAATTCTTTCCGAGAAAAATCCCATGACAACTCCTCCAAGGGAATTACCCTAATGTTTATTCACATCGTAGATAACACTTAAGAGACTCTCCAAAACACAGTCCCGTCACATCATACCCACAATCGTCAACAACGTTGTTTCGTCTTCAAATAATCAAATCAAAAACACCCACTCAAACTACTCCCATGTGACGCAAAAACAACCAAGGATCCAAAATTTTCGCGAGAACAATTCAGACTCGGCTAGGATAAAAGTAGCCTTGTACAGAAGCCTGAACTAGTAAAGCTCTTGTGCAGTGTGTATTTATGAAATTTCTGCGCTCGACTTCGCGTCTTATTTATATACGTCAACGTAGCCCACCTCAGCGCTGCTAGAAAGTCCATCTCGCGATAAATCTTGGTCCAGGCCGATATACACACAGCTTATCAGTGAGAAGAGCTCAGATTTTTCAGGCTCGGGTTTGTAATTGCGGCTTGCGTTTGATGTATACAGTCTGCTGCGCGTATTTATTGACTACGGTTTGAGGATGGCTAGATATAAATTAACGAAATTAGCTGGGTGAGGTTTATGCGATTGCCGGAGGAGTTGGTGAGTTTTGAATTTTTAGGCTGAGGAGAGAGCTTTTCGAAATTGTATGATTAAGCGGGAGAAAGTTTGAATGGGCTGTAAATCCAGCGTAATTTATCATACGAATGGATATATCCCGAGCTTCAAAGAGCGTTAACGATATTCCAGCTTAATTTATCGACCGAATATAAATAAACTTCCTATGAATTCATCCGAAAGTCAATCCTCGATCTCAACGACTTTATCTTTGCAATTAGACACCCAGCGCGTGCGCAATTCATTGAACCAGCTTTACAAATCTCGCAACCCATAAAGCTCACAGCTCATCGCTTGTGCATATATTTGCACTTGTCAATCCGCAAAAGAAACCCCTACTCCCCCCCCCCTTCGCAAATAATTCAAAAAACCACCCGCAACCCAGAAAAGAACACACCCAATCTCAAATCCTCGCTCAATCGTACCTACATACAAACACCTCCCATTATCTACGCACTCCTTCCCCTCTCTCCCCTCGCCCACCTGAAAATATCGCATCGTCGCGCTAATTAAGCGCGACCAGCCAGGCCGCGCGTTACGTCACACGCTACTCCTCCGGCACGCGCATTCCTGTAGTTGCATTTATTGTGGAAACACGCGTCGCTCACGTGAAGCAGGCCAAGCTTTATATATACACACTGGACGGAGGCGCATCCGCGCGGTTTGTCCCTCGTTAACGCGCCTTTTTTTCGCCGCGTCCTTTGTTGCGCGCGGTAATTTGCATCGCCGGTGGAAAATTGCGCTTTTACAGGAGCCGGGAATGCGGGTAATTGCTCGGGGAAGCCCGAGCGCGCTGGCTTGGAATTTCTGGTATTTTGTTGAAAAATTTGCGCTGTGGATGTAGAAGATAAGAGGTGGAGATGGACTTTTCAAGAATAAGGCGAAGTTCTGCGTGGAGAGTCTGGGTTGCGATTGTTTGTTTTATCTGATGTGGAATGGTAAAATTGTTTTTGTGCAGTTTCTATAAATGGTATACGTTGAGGCTTCGCTCGCCTCTGATCGTCGAGGCTTTGAAATTCAAATCGGAGCTTAAAAATAATTCTTGCATCGATTGTGTCTGTCGATCGCTATATTTGTAAATCTCACCAAATCGAAAGCTTCGTCCGCCATTCGAAATAAATGAAAAAAGCTTTTACAATAATTTTCGTTTACTCCCATAATAAACCAATCCCGTTACAGCTTCCGTACTCCCAAAAAATTCACGTCCACCATCAACCTAAACAAAATCACGTGCCGATCTCTAAACAAGCACCGCAACATCACTTCCCTCACACGTCTCTCTCTTTAAAAAACCAATTACCACTCAGCTCCGAAAAAGCAGAGCAATCGTAAACGGGGGCGCCAGAAGGAAGCGGCTACGCCACTGGCCTGTGTGCGACATTTGCGCTGGGCATTAGCATGCGCGCGTCTCATGCATCATACAACGAGCGCACGCGCGCGCGCGCAAAACGAAACACCGCACAACCTTTATTTTTCCTCTTCATTCCTATACCTCCTCGACTACCGGCAGTTTGCGGTCTAACCTCCCGAGAAGAAGCGTATTAGAAATCGTAATGCGATAGAGGACACTCGGTAATGAAGAGCCGTAAAAATAGAAGCGGCAAAAAGAAGAATGACGCAAGTCCAGGAAATCCGCGGCCGAGATCGTCCGCAGAAACGATTAATACATCCGTTCGGGCACGTGTCGTTTTTCTCGGCTCCGTATTTGTTTACAGCGCGCCTTTTTTTTCTGCATCTCCTTTCGCGCTCGCGCGCGCACGCGCGGGGCTCGAATTAAACGCCCCTGTGGATCGGATTCAGGAAGTTAAACCGCTAGAGAGATGTTGAGAGGTTATTAACTACCGGCGAAGCTACCTATACAGTCGTGCGGCTAACTGTTGTCTATTAGGAGCCGATTTTTGCGCGCTTTGTTTTGTAATGGATACATATTAGTCTGCGTATGGTGTTAGTTTTTTTTTAACGTCTTTTTAAGGCGGAGCGTGGAAAAATGATAAACCGCTGTACCGTGGATGTTGCTAACTGTAATACGAGCTTGAGGAGATTACCGAGCTTAATAATTTATTGCCGAAGCGTTTATTGGGCTCTTTGGAATCGTTTTTCTAGCGTTTAGGATTAATTAAACCATCAATTACAGTTTTGCAAGGATGTAAGTTCGTTTATTAACAATTTATTATTCGATTCTTTAGATAATCATACAAATATCTTGGAATATGTACAAAATTTCACGTACAAATATATATACGTAAAATTCAATTTACATGCTATGTAGGCCAGAAACCACTAACCCAATTGATAAGCCCCGATAAGACGCATACCCCAGATTTTTCAAAACTCTTACGTAGCTAAAACATCCGCACGTAACAGCTGTTTAATAGTGCCGCAACTCTTCAACCCGATAAAATCTGAGTATACCTCAACGAAACCGAACGTTCGGCGAGCTTTAGTCGCACCTCTGCGCCAGGAGCGCGCGCGCAAATAAATAATGAATCTACTTTTTATTATCGCGGGCGCGCATAATTCCGGCGTGTGCGTGTTACGAAACGACACAAAGAGGTCGTAAAAGAGTCAAATCAGCGAGTAGTCGCTCGCAAGGAAGATTAAGCACGTTGTAAAAATCCTTATGATTTCTCGCTGCCAGCAAAAAAGAAAAAACTCGTCGTGAGCCGAATCACGCGGGGAACAGCTGATCTTGAGGCTACGCGGTGAAGGCACGTGCGCCTCGTACCTGTGTTTATGTTTTTGTTTATGGGGATTTCAAGAAAGTAAACGATGATTGGATTTAATGGAGGATTCGATGCTCGGATGATTTGATTTTAATGAGTTGGTGAACGGGAAGAGGCAGCGGTGAGGCTGTGGCTGAGCGGGATTAACAAGTATAATTAGTTTTTTTGGGCGAACCGTCAAACTTGGCAGTTAAGGTGAGTTTTCTGAGCGGAATAATCGAATCGTCATTAAAATATCGAAACGTAATTAACACAAAACATTACCAACTCCGCTTACGATTTTAAAAAAGAAACTCCCGCGATAAAAAAGACAAGAGTACGCTTAACAAACGCCTAAAAGTCAATCAACGTCAATCCTCAATTCTCCCCGGCGCTCCATCATTTTCCCAATTCCCAAGCAAATCACCAACCAAGACCCAACACAGCCAGCCAACGGAATCAGACCGCGAGCCAACAATGCAAAACGCCGCAAAGACCTTACACAAATCACTCCTCGCTCGCGCGAATCTCGGCTTTGTTATTAAACTCGCAGCGGCGCGCTCGTATTTTTAATTCGCGCGATACCGCCGATTTATCGCGAGCTGGAAGCGCAAAAGAAACAATCGCCGCGATTATAAAGTCCCGCGGGCTTAGCGAGAGCGCGCGCGAGAGCGGAAACGGCTCGTTTCGAATCGCTTCTAATTACATGGACGTAAGCGCGAAATGGCTCGCTGCTAAGGCGGATTATCGGGGGGAAGGTGTGGGTTTTGCGATGGTTGGGTGAGGATGATTCGCGGCTGATTTTGGAGGACGGTGATTATAATGGAGGAGCCTTGGGAGAGGTTGATATTTGCATGCGAACTTGGCCGAAAGACGGAATGCTCGAGTGGACATTCAAGATTGTCTGTTTTGCAAATTTACGAAATCGTCGCTCGCTTAGGGCATTCAAGGCTTCTCCAAACATTAGGAGTTGGAAAAAATATGGCCCGAGGAGCAGGAAAGCACTGGTTACCTAAACGATCGTTTTTCGCCGACTCATCTGAGAACCGTCCCAAAAATACAGGCAAACCCAACACCTGGCGCGCGTTGCCCTAGTCCAATTACCGCTCGCCCAAAACTTTCTCTCCCACGCCGATTTTCAAAAATTCTCCCACAGGTCAAACCGTCTCGTCACGTGCGCCACTATATATACAGAGAAAGTGTATCAGCGCAAGAGCTCAACTATCCCCAACACATATCTCACATCACAGGCGTATGGCAATAATATATATAACGTAAGCACTGCTGATTTTCGCACGCTTGAAGGTTCGGTCCTCCTCCTGCCATACGCGCAGGCGCGACAAGTGCCGGAAGCGCCGAGCTGGAATTTGCATGTGGCCGAACGAATGCCGATGGATGGATATGGGCGGAGAAAAGGTCGAGGCTCTCCGCGTTGAGTGTGGAACGAGGAAGAGGCAATAAAGTGAAGTGGCGGCGAGAGAAGGGCTATTTCTCGCTTTGCTTTATGATTTAGAGGACTCTGGGATGGGGGAAGATGGGAGAGGGAGAGGAGCGAAGTATGCTAATTGAAATTGGAAATTTCAGATTTTTTTTCATTGTTTAGTGATTGGTAGTGCGTTATTTTTATTCATAGAGGTGGTTTGTTTATCGCTGCAGTTGGAAATGAAGAATCGTAAATTTAAACGTGAGTTACGATCGCCTGTTTGATCTTTGCCATTTTAATTTTTTTTCTTTTTCGAATTTTAAATTAACATGAGCATTAAGCAGCAGTCAAATAAATTTACATGGATATGCCCGATGAAGCTTGGCGCGGGATTAAGTTTTTTTCAAACGCTAAATTACAAAAGTCAAAAAACTCATTAAGTTATTCGAAAAACTTTTCCTACCGATGCAAATCTCTCGAAAGCCCTGTAAAGCAAACGGGTTAACGCAAAACTCGTTGCTCGATGTTTTCATTCCGCGTAATTCCCAGAACCATCGAGGAAAAAAGGCATTACATAAGTATATCCACTTTAATCCGGAAAATAACAACAGCCCGTATAAAGAAAAAAAAATCGGTACATATAAACGAAAGGCTCCGAAGAGCTTGCGAGAAGCTACCAAACTTTTTTCCACCCAAAAAAAAAAATGAATGACAAACGATGCTTCACTCGTGTGATTCACGAAGAGAAATAGAGGAAGAGAAGAGGGCCGGGTAAGCGAGATAGAAAAGAAAAGTTGGACACATGACTGAGCGAGAAAGAAAGAGAGAGAACGAAAAAAGGAGACGAGCGTTTCCTCTTTCCTGCCTCGGCGACGGACTGCCTGACTCGGGGTTACAAATGTCGCCAGCTGCGCGCCAAGAGCCCGATAAAAGACCGTCTCTCCCCCTCTCTCATTCTCTTTCTCGCTCTGTCCTTTTTTCCTTCAGCTTTTGTAGCGAGTGTGCGCGCTTCTTCGTAAGTACCTGGGATAACGAAATTCTGGCGTTTTACGAAGCGCTTGAAGCGGAAAGTATATTTTAGGCCGTAATGCGCGAGCCACAGACGTCAAAGAGTCCTTTTGTGTACTGTTTAGAATGGTAGCTTGCTGTTTCTGGTTAATTGTTGTAAATGAATGACTAATATTTTTAATAGAACATGTGGGAATGAAAAAAATGAGTAAATTTGTTTTATTACGCAAAGCTTATTTCTAATTTCATACAGCTCATTCAAAAAAGAATGAAAAAAATGTTATCTTTCCCGATGTTTTTTATTACTCACTTTGCAAAATTATTAACGCTTATCAGAATAACGAGCGCTTATTGAAAGAAAAAATAAAGTCCGGCTCATTCGTCGTCATAAAAGACTACACCGAGCACACAGTTTATTATGTACCGTTACTTTTGAGCGGTGCATTTAAAAAAAAACTCTGAAGATTCAATTAACGTTCGAACGGAGAGCGATAATTGCCATCAGCAATTAAGCTAAGTAATTTCGCGGAAATCGCGATAAACGGGTGAATCACGCGCGTGCTCGGCAGTGTGTATCGAATTCAAATAGACTTCGCCGCCACTATATTGTCCTGAGCTATCGAGCGAATAAGATGTATAAGCACCGCGTTACAAAGGCTCTGGCAGCGAGATTGGAATTTTTCGTTTTCAAAGCAAGTAGAATTTTCCAATATCTGGATTATTCGAGCAAAAATCGATCGTTTTATCGAGCCGCACAGCTGGGATCGTGCAATAAATTAGAGCAGTATCGGAATTAGCTGGTATCGTGGCGGTGTTTTTTTTTCTAGCCGGCAAAATGCGTTTTCCGTGGAAGTCGTTCGGATGCGAATTATTTTGCATCACTGGAGTCGTTGGTAGATTGAGCGTGAGATAGGATCGACTGAGCGCGGGCTTTCGACATTTCAGGGAAATTATTTTTTATGTGTGAAAAAGATTGAATTGAGGAAATTTGATATAACGGAACTGAGCAAGCCGATTCTGATAAAATGATCTATTTATAATTAACCGAACGAGCAAAGTTTTAAGTAAAAATTAATTATCTATAAACCACTTGGCTCACAATCCTCACAACTTATCTATACATTCATCCACTAATCAAATCCACCAATACACCCGCAAACCACCGCTAAGCCAACAAAGAAACCGTTCAACCAACGCCACATCCTTCCACCGCCGATAAAAATCTCCAACCTACTATAAAAAAAAGCTCACGCTATACTAGAAAAAAGCCGATTTTCCACATAAACACACGCTTACACGCATGCAAACGCGAGCAATTATAAAAGCCGTCGCGTGCGGCTTTTCTCGCTGCAGGGCCGCCTCCTGCCCGATATAAAAATGAATTCGAAAGTTTAGCGCTCGCGCGAGGTCAGAAGCGTACCTACGTACACTTATATATAACTATACATACAGGCATATGCACAATGGAGACACGCGCCGCGACGTGCACGCGTTCTCAATGAGAGATCTATTCTGGTGATTTGCGGCGATATGTATTCTGGAAGGAGCTCGCGGAACCGAGAGCTCGCGCGCCTCGGAGCGAGTGTGTATCGACGTTTGTACTTCCGGATTTCGAGTACGAAGCTGGCTTGCGCGTCTTGCTTTGAAAGGCGCGCGTGGGTGACGCGTGGACGTGTCGTAGGTGGTATAGCGAGCTGAGGAGCGAAGCCGAGCGCTGGGAGGTGGGTATGGGTTATTGGGTTGCTTAAAATAATGCAGCGGGAGGATGAAAGGGAATTCAGAAATAGGCGCGTACGCGCTGTTGCACGTGTTTGGGAAATAATGCGGCGGTGATTATTGTTCGCGTGTTTGGAAGGTATATGGATAAAGTATTCCGAGTTTTTTTGGGTGAGGTGTATTGTGTTCAAATTAATTAAATGTTATAAAACATGGAAATTCATAAAATTCCATTCAAACTACAATATACATAGACACAATAGCATTGTCCATACTCTATAATCAACCAGTCAAGCACATTATATCAATAACATTTTCCCCGCAAAAAGCGGGAAATCCACAGCGTATACAATCTTCAAACTCCCCAATAAACATCAACGAACACTACAGCCACACAATTCGCTTGTCGCGTCATCGATACGTCGTTAACGTTTCCTCCGACATCTATATAGCCTGAAAACGCGAGACACGCGCGCGCTGCCAGAGGAGATACTCATCGAGCTTTGGTCGTTGGCCTGCTGCCGAGTCCGAGAGCGGATCCGTGCCGATCCGTCATTCAGACGCGCGCTGCAGAAGAATAGAGGTCTATTAGATAGCGACGCGCCGCAAGCGAGTTAAGGACGATCAAGAGACCTAAATGACCTAAGCTCAAGATGTGCGCGATGTTGCTGTAGTTATCGAGGAGAGGGTAATGATAAGGTTGAATGAGGGAATGTTTTGAGGTGTGATTGGACGGTTTTGTCGTTGGGTTCTTTTTTTGGAATGTGTAACGAATGCGTTTATCATGGCTTAATTTTCCTTATAAGAGAGTAAACTGAATTTAATATTTTTATTTTTATTTGATTTGATAATATTCATGGACATTTTTTATAGTATCACATTGCAAAAGCATCTGTTTTTACATCTCTGGTAATTCATTCAGCCAGCCCGCGTACTTATTCCCAGAAAAAAATAACTAATTTCAATGCTCCATTTTATCGTATTGTTAAATAATACCTGCATTATCCGGCTCGTTACGAAATGCGCGAGCGAGAAAGAATAAAAAAAAGAGAGAAAACGCAAGCGAGCGACGTTTTCACGCGGCATTAGGCGCCCATACGGCTCGTCTCGCTTTTTGTGCGCGACACTTTCGCGATTTTTACAAACTCCGCTTTATGGCGAATAACTCTCACCTTGGCTCCTTTTTGCTCACCGGAATGCACAGCGCATACGTACGCACACCTCCGAGACTCGGCGCGTTCCCTTCTTTTTGCAAATTACATTTTTCCTCCATCAGCCGTATACGCTTCGCCCGCGCGAATGGCAAAAAAGAAGCATTCGCGTGTGTGCGTTTTCCTTAGATCTCTCATGAACGATTCACGTGCTCAGAAGGCGAGGCAGCAGCCTTCGCTTTGTGTATAGCCTCGAGAGAGCTCGCCGAGGCTGGAAAGAAAGAGATGAAATAAAAATGAGGAATCATTTCGCGGAGCAAAACCCGGTGAGCGCGGCTGGATGTACGCGCGCGCGGGGGGACTTGGTTCGTTCGGCGGATCGGGAGTCGTTGGACTCTCCGGCATTCTGCGGAGGGAAAAAGAACGGACCCCGCGAGCGCGGGCTTCGTTTTTTTCGTCGTGGTTATACATTCTTAATTCGAGCGGACTGCTCATTGATTTATTGGATGTTGATTGCGGTCGGACGTCGGCGACGTCATGGGTATAAATAAAGAAACGGGCCTGGAACAATGGCCGTTTATGAAGTGGGTGGTTAACGAGTCTGTGGATTGATGTTTCTGCAATTTGCAAATTGTCGCACCTGTTAGGTTGAGCGGTTGGACGAGAGTGGTGTATTTTTATCTGGGAAATTTCAAAAGTGGCTGGTTATTGAAAATTACCGGGCGCTTGAGTGTATTAGCTCGACGAGCGGCGTATAGAGCGTTGCGATATCGTCAGCGCAGTGACGTCACGTAAGTGGTTCGCAAATAATAGCATTTCTAGCGCTTGTAATATTTAAAGCTAGCGGTACGTATATTTCACGGAGACTTTTATATATATCTGAAAAAATATGAGTGTCTACTGTGATCAAATTTATGAATGAAACTGAACGTAATCGGAAAATTTTTGATCTGGACGTTGATGAATTTAAAAATACAACCTTTTAACGTATATTGGCTTGATTAGTTATTTATTTAACTTAATGAAAAAGTTCGTTTATTTTAATACAAAAACAAAGTTTAACAATAATGTAACAGCTCACATAATAACTTCAAACTCAAACCAAGTCAAAACAACTATACCATATCTATCTTTAAAACAGCAAGACTTTTAGATTTATCAATAATCAAGCATCACCATCAAAACACACACACACAAACACACACATCGCAACCTTGCAAACCAGCCAGTCAGACCCGCTCACCATCCCCCATTCATCGCGAATTATCCGTACCGCGCATACCATAAGGGCTGTTGCAGCCGCCATACACACACGCACATGTACGGTAAAAGGGCGAACGAACTGTATACAGAGAGAGACGCCGGCGAACCTAGACCTCGGACAACCACGGCGCTCTCTCCCTCCTGGTGTGCGTGCGCGAGGCCGAGGAAAAAGTATAACGAGAAAGGAAGCGAGAGGAAGGGATGGGGAACAAAAAAAAAGGAAAAAAGTGGCTCGCCGGAGAACGAAGGAGAGAGAGAGAGAGAAAGGTGAAGGATCGGACGAACAAAGGGCCAGACGCGACGGCAGGCAGGTGTCATCGGCTGGCGCGCGTATAACAACGAGGATATACGTACAGTGCGTGCATGTGTGTATATATGGCGCGTATGGGAGCGTATATGCAGATATCGGGTGTATACGTGCTGTGTACTCGGAGCTTTTGACCGAGGGGCTCTTAATGGGGGGTCGGGGATTTTAAATGCTCGCGACGACCCAGAGAACTTTGAAACTTTGTATGCGAGGACTAAGTTGCCGGACGTTCTTTTAAACCGGCCGCTCGCTTTGTACGGGGCTGTTATTTAATTTTACGGATACTTATTCTTTTTAAGTTTAATGGCAAGTAAAATAAAGCAGATTCAGACACACTACCTTATACATTTTCAATAGCGACTCAGCCTTGGTATCCCAAAGCCCCCGACTTTCAAAAACTACAAATACAAAAACTCAGAGACAACCGCACACACACCCAACAATACCCACACATCCAAGCCCCGCATTGCCACACAGCATCTCGGCGCAACAAGGGCGACGCGTGTTAGCCAGACGCGCGCGCAAGGGATAACGACAGCCGCACACGCACAGCTGAAGAACGAGAGAGAACCCACAGGCACCGACGGGGGGAAAGGGGGGAAAGCGACGGCGCCGACGAAGGGAGGGGCCCTTTGTGTATGTGTGTGTGCGCGCGCGAGAGAAGAGGGGCTCTGACCTCACAACGGACCAACGCTCGCACTGCAGCGAGCTGAGCTCTCGGGCCCCGCGGGACTCTGTGCGCGCCCAACGCCTCTAGGCGCCTGACCTCGTATCGCAGCGTTGCCTGGCAACCAGAGCGCGCAAAGCCGGCGCTGCAGACGAGTCGCGCGCGCGCTCGAATTTCTCGCGTTCCTCTGAGAGAGCTGTATTTTCGGATGTCGTTTTCGAGTATTTTCGGACAGGGTATTTTAAGGGAGCGCTGGGACGGTTGTTGTTGATTCGGCTTGGATGGTTTTGATAATTAAGGCGAGTGGCGGAGTGTAGGTGCGTTTCGAGGGTGAGAGCTCGATGTGACCAAGAGTGTGATTAACGTGGGTTATAGTTGGGAGTTGGGTTTCTGTGGTTTGGTTTCGAGTCTGGATTTTGTTTGGTTTCGAGTCTGGATTTTGGAGATGAATGTATGGTTTGTATAGGTTTTGGAGCGGTTGAGCACGTTTTGGCTAGTTTTGGAGCAAGTTTGGCCTTTAGAATTCACACGTGCTTTGGATAGTATTGACTTTGACTTGGTAGTTTAGCTTGACCGATTTTTTGGAAAAAGCATTTCTTTTTTGAGATTTAAAGAATAGAAAAATTTCTCTTCGAATATTAGTAATAATCTAATAATTCCTTAACGAACCAAGTCCGTTTTCGCATCCAGATCCTCTGCATTACATAAATTACTTCTAACGATTAAGTTACCGTTACAAGG
>JAPYZA010006262.1:0-11245 GCA_030522685.1 Eupelmus azureus | reverse complement strand
ACTTAAAAATCATCAATAAAAAACAAACTTTACTGTATATATCAGTAGAAAATATTTGATACATCCTTAAACTCCAATCCTAAAATACCAACACTCTCATTAAAACCAAGAACGAGCCCGACTAATGAAACACACACGCCTCACTTATTTTCTTCTAAAAACAAGCCGGAATCGCAGCGCCGTGCGGCAAAACCAACACTCGCCGTGATCCACCCTGCGTTTCCGTCTCTCATCTCCGCCCCCGCCATTTTCCTCTCTCCACCTCCGAACGCCCATTTCTTCGCACATTTACGGAGAGCGACCTGCCGGATTTCGGACTGTTGATTTTCGGGGTCGCGCTTAATTCGGCTTACACGAAGGGGGGGCGCGGGCCGGCCATACAGCCGAGACTGAAAAAACATCTCGGCCCTGGGCTGGAGGAGAGAGACCTAATGATCTCTGTTATTGTTGCGCGCCTCGATGTTATCCCCTTCTTACGGCTTATCGAATTTGCGGCCGTCTAGGTGGGACGCCGCTCGAGTGGAAGATCGAAGCCGATCGATTCGATTATTCCCACGATTTGGAGAAGCTGATGCGTTTGCAGGCTTGATTTTGAGATAGGGGGAGTCTTGAGGAAGATCGGATCGGTTGGACGGTTGTTTGGGTAGAAGATTTAAGGAGCGCGTGTGGTCTACGATTTTTTTTTGGTACGCGTGTAATTACTGCTGTTTACTCTGACGAGAAAAAATAATGATGCAGGCCTGGTGGAGATATTACTGGAAAAGCCGGGCGATGCTTCTAATACTCAAGTGCTCGAGAAGAAGGCTCGCTGCTGTAGCCAGAAGCGAGCGAGGACAATAAATAACTAGTTCGTAATAGTGGCCTGGTGTCTTGGAGCTTGTAAAGCCGAGAAAAATGAATAAGCCGCGGCCGGCGAAATAAATCATCTCATCTTAATTACCAAAACTCGTAAAGCGCATAATGAAAATTTGCATAAGTCCGGCGAGAGAGGCGAGAGAGAGAGAGAGAGAGACGGACGCGCGCGAGCGTGAAGAAAAAAAGTCGAGGCTGTCATTGTGCTGTCGGTGGCTGCATTATCCGCGACACTCGAACCGAGCGCGCGTGTGCTCGACGCGTCAAATAAAAACTCGTTGGCTCCCCGCAAAATAATCGTATATTCATTAGTGCGGGCTCGCGAGCGACAATTTTTCCGCATGGCCTGCGACGTGAGAGAAAAAACTGGACGCGCGGAGTGAAAATAAAATGAGAGCGAACGGACAGGTAAGAGCGTTAGAAAAGGAGAGAGAGAGAGAGAGAGAGAGAGAGAGAGAGAGAGGGGAGGAGAGAAAAGAGCGGACGGAGAAAATAAGCGCGAATGCACGAGTTAATGAGACTAATCCTGCGGTTCTGCGAGTGCAGATTAGCGAGGAGCCTGTTGGCAAGAGACAGTTGTGCAACGGAGGACGGAGACGGAGAGAGCGAGGAGAGGATGCAGTAGTTATATATCGCGAGCACTGGGTAGAGACGAGGTGGAAGCGTGGAGAGAGGATTAGTTTGAATTTATATTGTTATATAAATGGAGACATTTTATTTGAATTAATAAATAACATTAATAATAATAATATTTATCGAGTATCATTAAGATATCAATAATAGCTATTTTCACAGTAATGCTTTTATTTCAGAAAATATTTGTTTTAATAAATTAAAAATTATTTAAAAAATGTATCTTCAGATGCAAAGAACAAAGTAAATATTAATGGAATGAACTCTGTTCTATCCAATTATAAAAAATAAGTGGACATTTAATCGTTCACTCGTTATTTGATCGCTAAAAAGATAAATTGTTGTATTCTGTCTATATTTCTAAAATTAAGACAAAGCTAAGATAACCAACCTACTCTATCTACGTAGCGGCTATCTCCTCTACTACACTTCTAAACCACCCTAAAACGTATTCAAAAACCTCCAACAATTTTCAAACTCACCACTTCCAGCTCACAACTCCACTAACAGCCGCACAAACACACGCACATCTCTCTCCAGCAATTAGCCCTTAAAAAACCAGCAAAATCCTCATCCCTAAAAAAATCCAGCCAAATTAGAGACCATACCTACCCCCGGTCCCTCTCCCCGGCCGAAGCCGGCCACCAGCGTGCCACCTGTGTGCGCCGCCGCCCCGCGCTGAGGATCCCCGCGGCGCGTCATTGAGAAAACGCGCGCTCCGACTAGAAAAAGGTGAAAGAAAGAGACTCGAAAGAGAGAGAGAGGGAACGAGAAAGCTCAAGGGCTCGGGATGCGCTAGACAGCGAGGAGCCAAGCGCGCGTAGCGTCGCGCTGTCTGGAAAGTAGCGGAACAATGGATCTCGCGCCCGCGGAGAGCGCAAGAGAGAGAGAGAGAGGGAGAGTACACTCGATAACGAACCTGTCGCCGGCACCGGTAAAACTCGTCTTTTCCGCCGGCGGCAGCGCGAGAAAAAATCATTAACTCCCGAGCGCTTTTTTTTTTTTTTTAAGGGGACGCACGCGCCAGTCGGCCGGCGCCGCGCGGAAAAATAGATCGGCCTCGTTGCGCGCGTCGCGAGCTGACACAAATAAGCGCGTCTAGACCTGATATAGTTATGCTAGCGCGGGGGAAAACTTCGGCGCATTTTTTTATTCTCGGCGGGGGAGATGGTTTTTTTTTTCATGAGCCAGCTATCGAGAGCGGAAGGGATGTTACGTGTGACGTATTGCATTATGCGCGGGGCCTTTGTTCGGCCGCGGCGTCGTCGCCGGTTCAGAAAAATTGAAAAATAAAGCCAGCCACTGGCTCGCTGGCGTTTTTTAACGCCGAGCTGACAGGTTTTAATTTTCCCCCCGCGACAATGTTGAAATTTCGAAATTGCGTTAGGAAAAAAAGTACGCTGAAAATCGCGCCATTGTAAACCCATTTCCCAGATTATCGATCTCCATCTGGAAATATCCGTCAACAAAGGAGAGCAGCGGCACCGAGCGCTGACACGTTTTTCCGGCTTAAGTCCGAGAGAGAGCTAGAGCGATCGTCCCCCCAGATTCGCAACCTGCAGAGCTGCCAGATCGATCTGCATCGATCATCATCAGGCCGATCCTCTTTAAAAGCCGCCGCGAACCTGTGCGCGCCTGGAGAAACTCGAGCGGCACTTCGTTCACGATTACACCCTCGTCTAAGACAAATCGTGGCACGGGCCAAGGCAGGAGAGAAAAAAGTAGCGCGGGAGATGTCCTCTGGAGATAGGAGGATCCATGAATGAAGTCCTCGGTTTCATTCATAGCTCGGCGCTCCTCCGAAAGATGAGATCGCGCGATAAGCGTCCCGCGGCCGGGGCTCCATTTGTATATTTGCACCACCCACTTCCCTTTTTAAAAGCCGAGCTGCCTTCCGAGATTCCGGACTGCTCCTTCCACGAAGGATGTATCGGTCCGGAGCTTTTTATATCGCGCGGGAGGACGTACGCATCCTGTGAGAGTGTGTGAGAGAAAGAGAGTAGGGGCAATGTTCATTCATCGAATCGGTTCGAGCGTGAAAAACGTCTTTCTCCAGAATGCACGCGCACGACGGCTATATGGGCATTTAATGTGTCTTTCGAGAGGAAGGAGAGTCCTTTCCGGTGCATCCTGGGGATCGGCGATGAGACGCTGGTTGAGATGGGTTCTCTCATTCGGTATTCGGCGAGAGCGCTTTGTAGTTTTTCGAGTGCCTTGCGATGGAATTACAAGGTCGGCTGGGAGGTTTGATGTGATTTGAGTTGGACGTGGAGTTTTTGAGTGGTGTGTTGTGAAGTTTTGGTGAGAGGAATGTTGGAATGATATTTTTTATACCAGATCTTATGGCCGTTTCGCAGTCGCGGATTAGCTTACCTCGTGTTAGATTAGTCAACTAGATAATTAATTAGATAAATAAAACTGATAAAAACCAAAATAAATTAACGCATTCTTTCAGTCAATCAAATAAACAGTCAACAAAAAAATAATTTTTTATAAAGTGATCCTAAAGTAATAAAAATAGTGATATGGTATAAGCTACATAAATAGAGTGCTGTTACAAAATCATAACACTATTAATTTAGATAATTGCATAGATCGATTATAATGACTAAATAGCTAAGATCAGATATGCACAAGTTAAAAAAACGTCTATAAAATAAAGTAGTAATTTTAGCATGAAACATGCCAAACAAATCTAGTTAATAAATGTAACATAGTACGAAAAAGAAAAATCATGTCTCACCCCACTTTCCAGCCACCAGTCGAACTGCCATAATTGAATTTACCTGTTCATTATTTTCCCAACCTACAAATGTTTTCACGCTAAGTCGTAAAATATCGCTTTATCGAAGAATAAGAGAGACAGGCAAAGATAAAACCGGGAAGATCGAAGCTAGATGAAAAATGAATGAAGGGAGAGGCGATTTTTGTGAATGAAAACGGTGCGAGCAACACGCGCTTGCGCGCGTCTCGGACCATTTGTCACTAATCACGGGGCGAGAACCGTAATATTTCACAGTTCGAGAGACGAGAAACGCGGCGCGCTCGGAGAGAAAGAGATTTGAGTCCTGGAGTGCTCTCCCGACACCTTCTCGAATTCCATTCGAGCGGAGCGCGCCGCCGTCGATTCATCGACTTCCTCTCCGCCTACCGTTTAAGCTCGGTCTTTTCTGCGACACACTAGTTTCTCGGCGATTTTTGCGGTTCTACGAGAGAACAATGCAGATCTTTTGGCGGCTGCACTGTCTCCTCTCTTTTCTCCCTCTCACGGGGCCTTAGGAATGCAAATCTTATTTATTATGCTTTAGCTGTTTTTCAGAGTGGATAATCCTTTGAAATTATTTTTGAGTGCTTTTGAACGTTTGTGTTCGTAAATTGAAAATGTTGGTTTGTAAAAAGTATCGAGGAATAAAAATGTATAATATACTGGTATACTATTAACTATATTATTCTGGAAATTATCTTGTTGGTTTTAATTTGAAAGAATATTTTGATGAAATTATTACATTTGTTCATTTATGTATTTCATCATAATAATAAACACTTTTGACGTATAATCTTTTTTGTTCTTTTTATATAACTAATTGAACAACAATTTTTTAATACAAATTGAAAATACTCTGATAGAAAGACGTGCTAAACTAAATAACGTATCTGGACAGATTTTGGTCAATTTTCTACCAGATTGTTAATCCATAATATATCATTATAAACCTAAAATGAAATAAAGCTTGTTAATTAAAACGTACCTATACATGCTTTCTTATATCAATCTAGCAAGCCATAACACTCCAAAAATCAACAGCCACCCCCTACATGTTTATTTTCTCTAAATCCCCCACAAGAATCACCAGACTCCAGATAAAGAAAGCTCGGCCAATCCTTCTCTAAAAGAGAGCTCAAAAGAGGAAACGGAAGATCCCCAGCTCCACCTCCGCAGGACCGGTGCACTCACACGCTCCCGCATATACCGTTAAACTTCAACTTTGACGAGCGAATACTCGCGATGGAGAAAATTGTCTATCATCCCCTCGTCAAGTAGCGCGCGACCGCACCCCTTTTTTCCGTCCGAAAAACAGAGTCCGCCGCGTGAATGGACCAGCGGCGCGCGCCGCTCGTGGAAAAATCTCAGGTAGAGAGAAAATTCGCCTCAGCGTTCGTTTTTCTTTTCATTCATGGAAAAGACGGATCGGAATGCCGTAAATTCGAGCTTGGAGGGGGCGCAGCGGGAAAATTTTTCGTAGAATTGTCCTCTCGCGTGCGAAGCTACAAACCGCATCTCGAGAACTTAAGAATGAACTTGGTACTCGCTGTGAGGAAGAGAGAGAGAGAGAGAGAGAGAGAGAGAGAGACGCACAAAAAATATCTCCTCGACGTCCTTCGAGTTTTGAACGAGTGAGTAGGAGGCACTGCTACTCTCGAGGGCTACAGTGAAAACGCTGCCAGCTTCGGGTATCGAATCGCCTCCATTCATGGATTTTTCGCCCTCTCTCTTTCTCTCTCTCTCGCTTTTTCTCTCTCTTTTTTCTCTTTTGCTCTCTTCTCGGCGGCTTTTGTCAGCTGTGAGAGGATTTTTCACGGTGTAAGTGCCAATTACCGTATTAATTAAATTATACTTAGTTCTTGTCGTTGAGTTCTTACACTGCTCAATTACGTTATAATGAAAATCGAGCAAATTGATGTTTTTTTTACTAATGGTAATTTGTATGTGAGAATTATGTATGACCAAATATCGCAATGTAATAAAAAGTATGATGACAAAGTATTATTCTCAAGTACTTTGCTAAAAGAAACTATTAAAGGATTTAACGTACTTATTCGCAAAATTAATTGTCTTATTGATTGAAGAAAATAACTATTCTAACACCTCAAGATTGTTTACTTTTCGACAGCAGCAATAGCTTCTTATTATTGCTTGTCTCTACCTGTCAACCATCGTACTCCATTAAACTAAAACCCGCATTGAAATATCTTCCGATCCATTTTCTCACCAAAACCTTCAAGGAATGCGTTAACAAGAAACATTTTATTACACACTATCTATCAATTCAACGAAAACACGAAATTCCTCGCCACCCTCTCGAATCACATACACCTTCTCAGAACCTATTCCTCCACCTTCTTCCCAAAAAAAATCGAAAATCCCCTCACCTATCCACCGCGCCTCCCCCGCTTACATTTTCCCGCTGTATACACGTGCGAAGCTGCGGCTCAAGATCACAGGCGCACCAAATATCTGTCTTAACGATCTAGCACGAATCGGATCCTTCAAAGATTACGCGAGCGACGCAGCTTACGGACCGGCTCTCTCCTATTCTGCTACGAATTAAGAGTTCAAGGAGAGAGTAAACGGAGACTCGGAAGCTGCGCGCGGAAAAAGGATCGTTTCGGGTTACTCGCGAGATCGCAGAAAAGGACCTTTTCTTTTTTTTTCCAAGGAAAGGGACGCAGAAGCGAGAAAGAACAAGGGCGGGGAAAAAATTGGAGCGAAGGACTGGTTGTCGCGGCGGCTACCGTCGTAGAGCTGCGTTCTGACGTGCGCGCGCGCGCGGTGAGACAAACGATTTTGAGAGAGCGAGATGAGGCGCGGCAAAAAATGGAGAGATACGGAGCTCACGGCGAGATGAGATTACATGGGTAAGCCGGTGCGTAGAGACGCGTTAGTTTTTTTTTTGGTAAGAAAAAGCGGGACTTGCTACTGCCGACGACTATGACAATGGATGTAAAGGGTGTGATGGTTTGGAAAAAAATTCGTGATGTTAGTGTATTGAATTTCATTTTGCCTTGTGTGACAAAAATGGGATTCAAAGATAAAAGCCAGCAAACTTTTTAAAATTGAGTTACTGATGTGTGTATTATTAGATTAATTTTAGAGTTTTGTAATGTATTTTTATACTGATGAATCTTAAAAAATGCGTAAACTATCGTTGCTGTTCATACTGGATAACTAAAAATGTTTACAATATTTTATAAACAAATAACTCATATATTACAATACTATAACATTATAAATCAACATTTAACAAATGTTAAAAATTTAAGGTTGCGGAATTACTTCGATTTTGAATTTTTAAAGTATACGTGTCTACATGATAAAGAACGGGGTGACATACAGCCTCCTGTGAATTTTTAGAAGCTTGCAGTCTCGGTAATCAAACTGCTAAAATTTATGTGCAACCGAGACGTGGACGTGTGACTTCAAAAGGTTGAGATCGAATTCGCCGTTTTTTCTAGACGAAAACGATCACACAATGGCAGATGTTGTTTTTATTTCCAGAGGCGACGGTTAGTGTGTTTCTGAAATTGATACCGTATGCGTTTCTTTACGCCGCTTTTTATTTCATAATCGAACAAAAGGCTTGGAAATGCAGGGATATTATTTTTCTGATTTTCGGCAATTCAATGCACGTCTGTAGAGGACATCTTGAACGTTTTTAAATTATAATTTTGGGATTGTATGCTACAAATCAAAATTCGCATATCAATATCTTAAGGTCTTGCAATTTAAACAGAACTTGGAAACTGATCTTATTGTCCGTGAAATTTTAGCATTTCAGCAAATATCAATTCAAGGAACTATCGTAAAAATATATTCAAAAATAATAATTCTTTACATAATTTAGTATATCTACCTACAACTAACAACTTAATTTTATTTCTTATAATTATTCTGTTAAGTTTGCAAAATGAACATTTAACCTTAGCTTTTTGATATAATTCCGTAATATAATAATATAACAATAGTTATCACTTCACATCATCCAAAATATATTTCAACTCCCCTAAACTTCGAACTTCAACCAGGCCACAGCCGCGTAACACAGTACCGCTCGACGAGGCGCTGGAGCGGCTCTTGAAATTGTTGAGCCATTTGCCGTTAATGGCAGCGAGAGAGCGAGATAGACATTAAACGGATTGAAACCGGCCGCCACGTCAATCGTCATCGCGCTGTCGCTTCCGATCGCGGGCTACATAGCTCTCCCCTCTCTTTCTCTCTCGCTCGCTCTGCATCCCGATTGCAATATCTATGCGCTCGTCCAATAGCGCGCTCGATCTATCTATCGCTGTATCGTTTATCTCGGCGCGGAAATTCGCCGGTGTAAGTGATTAATTCGCGCGGTTGTCACACGCCGGCGGATGGTCGCGAATTTGTGCAATTTGTATGCTGACCACGTATTTTTGTGGTTTGTTTGGTAAAATTTTAGATTAAAATTTTATGCCCTGAAATGATGATGATTGGTTAATGTTGATTTGAAGAGCTGAATTAGTATTTTTAGTTTGGAAAATTAACTTTCCCGAGCATGTATGGTACGATAATTTTATCTAGACAGATGCAGGATCATTGGCCGTTAAAAGTTAATCCAAATCCCGAGCTAATCCTCAACTGTGTAGCTGAGATATAATACAGTTTTGATCCGACCCTTATTTTTCGGGGTGATCTTGATCAGGAGCTAAGCTAATCCTGATCTCCCATAGGGGTGAGCTTCATTCGTGCGAGCTTCTTTCTGCCTCAAGAATATAGTTGTCCCCACTGTTGGTCGCGAGGTTGAACGTGTGAAAATTCAAACGGTTATACCGTGCCAATACTTATTGTAGTTATTAATTAGGTAAACAATACTTATTATAGTTGTTAATTAGATAAACTGCTTAGTTACTAGTGATTATGTAAGTCTATCGAGTAGTATGGTTGAATTCTCCGTTGTAAGAGATTTTTCATCAAATTTTTTAAAGTGCACTTAGGAAATAAAAATATGATTTTCTAGGTACTACTAAAGCAGGTATTTTTACATAATATATCCTTCTTAAAGCGTAACTCTGAAGCCACCAAACTTTATTCAATACCTTCACAATAGAATAACGATCACAGCTAACTCTACTCTCGTTTAATCAATGTATAGACACTCACCCTTACAAGGAATCACCAAGATTACCAAGTACAACAACTTTCTCAATCGCCGAGTTCTTGTTTCCACTGAAAAAGAACAAAAGGAAAAAACCCGACCGCAGGATCGATATCAAAAGATCATTGAATCTCTATAAGTACTCGTACATCGTTCTCTTTAACAGAAATTCGTCGAAGAAAATTAGAGCACAATGGGGCCTAAGAAAAGGAGGAACCACAACCCATTATAGAAAAAAAAGGAGTTAAACCGCGGTAAAGAGACGTATCAATCCAGCCTCTTTACCCGAAGGCGTAACCAGGCGAGGTACACACAAGTTTAAATGGCGCGTAGTAGTAGTGCTTCAATTAAATAAACATAAAAGACCGAGGCATCGGATACTCGGAGAAAAAATACCCTTCAAAGGCATCAATTACCTTTCGGTTCTCACAAGACGGCGCGGAGCAAAAAGTTTCGGCTATTGTGCGCGAGGCAATCGAGGCTCTTCTGATTCCACTCGCTTTTTGTCGAGAGCCTGTCTCCCGTATGTGTAACCTTGATCGAGAGGAGGCGGTGGCTTGTAATTTAGGCGAAAGTGATCTGAAGACGGTGACGCGGGGATGCACGCAGTTTCTCTTTACGATTGTGTAAGGAGAAGGTTTTGATGCCATTTATATGTAATAATGATCATTAGTGATGGAATGTTAACAGTTTATTAAGAAGGTACTTTGTTAGCAGTCTATGATTAGTGTCAATTTATTCTGGATTGTATGAATATTTATGGATCGAAATCGTTAATTCTTCTGGTACTATTTGCCAAGTTACACAAACTATATTAAACCTACTTCTGAACTTCATATATAACGCCCTCAGACGTCATACCTTAAATAACCAAAACATAACTGTCGGACTTCCAACCTTACCAACGCAACCATCAATTGGTCTCGAAACGTCCATAACACCTCCCCCCTCGTAGTAAAACTCTCTCCATCTGAACTTAAGCCAGCACCTCCAGCACCGTCGCGGCAAATAATTATACACCTCCCCCCCCCCACCTCTTCTTCGCCCTCGCAAGGACCAGGAGGCTGACAGGCCTGCGCGAGGGGGCACCACTCGAAGTCTCGCATGCACATGAAATAAAAACGAGACCGAGCGAAATCCACCGACGCTCCCTCTCTCTCTCTCTCTCCCTCTCTCTGGACATATCGCGTTCTCGCAGCTGCGCTCGCTCTTTGACTGACAGCTGAATGCGCGATCGCGTAAGGATACCCGTGCTCTCTCTCTCTCTCTCTTTCTCTCTCTCGGACGTTACGAACGCAAGTATATATACAGGAGGGAGAGAGCGAGCTCAGATTTGCCGCGGCGTGCACGTTATGTCGAGTGAGAGAGAAGTGGATAATGTATACGCACAGGGTAGCTCGTTCGTGCGTCACTTCAACTGGTGCCCCGCGCTCCGGTTATATGCGCGCGCGCGTAGCCATGTGAGTCCTTGCCGCGAGGCGCGCGTGTTCTGGGGATATAGAGTTATTTTGGAGTAGAACTTTGTGAGCTAATTTAAACGATTTGCGTGTGGCAAGTTGCGTGCGTGGATTATCTGGGAGCTGCTTTATTTGGACTTTGGGCCTGGCTGACGTCATCGGGAAGACATTTCTGTACTTGTCGATGGTTAAGTTGTTTTTGGGTTATTGGTTCGAGTGTCTTTGGCTTTATGAAGGGAATTTATATTTAATGGTTAATCTGACAAAGAGCTCCATTTCTGGAGCAACTTGACAAAAGTGTAAATGCTTAAGGGGGCCAGCCTGGGTTGAATCGACTGAAAATGAATAAAACATTTATTATGATTTAAAATAGTATATCATAGCTTTTATTGATATAAATTT
>JAPYZA010006261.1:0-12432 GCA_030522685.1 Eupelmus azureus | reverse complement strand
TATAATAT
This sequence comes from Eupelmus azureus, assembly GCA_030522685.1. Taxonomy (NCBI): domain Eukaryota; kingdom Metazoa; phylum Arthropoda; class Insecta; order Hymenoptera; family Eupelmidae; genus Eupelmus; species Eupelmus azureus. Next base: position 12,424 of record JAPYZA010006261.1, on the reverse strand, counting down.
AACAAAATATTTATTAATTAACTGAATTGAAAACTTGTTCTTTAAATAATGTTTTTAAACAAACGCCTCAACATTTCTAATTTCCCTATTATTTTTATTAAAAAGGTACGTTTTCATCATTAAATTAAATAATTGTAGCATGCTTAATTTGTATTAATATGCGTTTTATATTACGACGCTCTGCGTAAAACAATTTCATCCATTTTTTTTCACAAAAGCGTGTCTTAACGCGCTTCGGAACCCGTATAATCATAAAGGCAGAATAAAATGCGTTATGACTGCGGTCGCGCCCGAGCAGCCGCTTCGAATAAATCTAAAACCTGGAGACATTTATCGTCGGTTAAAATCATCAAAGGATATTACGGGGGATAGGAAAAAAATAACGGAAATCAATACAGGTCATTGTGCGCCGACGTTGCCTTTTTCCTCCCTCTCACTAGCTATATAATATTAATTTTCAACTATACGGTCGCAGTCGATCAGCGTTACGCCTGTCAAAGTCGCTTACCGCGCGCGCGCTATTGACAATTAAATTAGGATCAGCAGCAGCACCGGATCCAATTCTCCAAAGTCTTATAAAACCATAAAGTCCAAAAATTAATCTTTTAATATTCGCCTTTTAATATCAATACAGCGGCAAATGAGCATAAATACGGGGAATTCATTTTTCCAATTATCGGATCTCCCCTTTTCATTTTTGCAATTCTGCGCGATTACGCGCTAAAGTCACTTTGCGGTTGCCCCGGCCGCCGCCGCCGCTGCCGCACGCCCGCTCGTATATACGATAAAGTATATAAAACTGGGCAACGGCTAAAAAAAATAAAAGAGAAGAGCGAAAAGAGAAGAAAGAGCGTGGAGAGAGAGCGAGAGAGTGGGAGAACGAGCGCGCACGCGGGCGCTCATGCAGAAAAGAAATTAAATCACGTCGCAACGACCGAGAAACCCAATACCGAATGAGCATCATAACAGTTTGGCTTAACTCGCGCGTAAAGCATACACGTGCCAACTTTTCGCCGAATGGAGCCGAGAGAGAGAGAGAGGCAGAGAGGGAATCGCCGTGATCAAACAAGTCCAAGTGACTCATCACAACGCTCTTTCTCTCTCTCCCTCTCTCTTTTTTCTATCTCTGCTTCGCTGCCCGTATATTTATTCTCTCCGACTCTTTTATCCGCGAGCGTGTGTCTCTTCCTCTCCATACGCGCGCATAAAAGAGAGCGCGCGCTTCCACGCACATTGGCTCGTTATTTCCTCGCTGGGGCAATGATGATAATAAACGTGATACAATGACTCGGGGTCGACGCGCGCTTAACGTCAAAACTTTGCCGATATGCTCGAAAGTCCGATTGTTTCATGCTCTGTGCGTTAAGGTGGGGAAAAAGCTCGCTGGCTGTATAAAAGGAAGCAGCAAAAGTCGCGCGTCGTCCTTTTTTTGCGCTAGCAAAGTAAAAGCAGTGAGAGAGAAAAAGTAGTGTACGCGTCGACAGGTGGTGGGAGAGAGAAAAAAAAGTAGGAGAAGGCTGGATTTTCATCGGCGAGGCTGGGGCGATAATACCGCGCGGCCGCGAGCGCAGCGGCTAAAGCAAACAAAACGAGAATAAAAAGAGATGAGCGAACGAACGCGAATGATTTCAATTCGCGCGCCGGCTTATGTATACAGTGGTTCAAGAACTGTACCCTTCCTCTGCGAGAGTGCACGGGCTTTTTCCTTGTTTTAATTGCGGAATCTTTCCGCTGCCGCGAAATGGGTTAGGCGGGGATAGCTTCCGGTCGAAAGTTTTTCGAGGGTCGATGTGGGATTTGGCTATATCGGCTTTTAATCAAAGTAAAGATGTTTGTTTTAACGGTGAAGAAACACAATGCGTATTTTACACATGTAGAATATATAAATAAACGGTAAGAGTTTTACGCGAGCTACTATTAAGCCGCAAAGAGAAAACTGTCGAGCGGGACAAGAATATGCGTGCATTATGCAGCCCGAGCGCGTCATAAACAGCCGCTTTTCAAAATTCGCATAATAATGTTTTCCACGGGCTCTCTGCCCGCGGCGAGAAAAAAATTAATTTTCCAAACACATTTTCCCGAACGCAAAAGTGAGAGAGAGAGCCGCTCGTAAAACTTGCGCCGCCAGCTTCTCTCGGCGCGCAATCTTTAATGCATGAAAAGTTAACCTTCGCCAAGCCGCGGCTGTATACACAGCGACAAGCGCGACCCTCCTCGGCATTAATTGTTTTCCTTTCGCGTTTCGTCAAGTTCGCCCCGAGAAAGCCCGAAGAAAGAAGGCAGCTCGTTGAACGGGCGAGCGAGTAAATGATAAAAAGAAACAGTCTTTGAAAGTTGCGCAATTTTCCAAGAGAGCCAGCCACGCTAATTATTATACCCGCGCTGGAGCGACCTCGTTTTTCTCTAAAGCTGACCCTTGCTGGCGCTTTAATTTTTATATTCCGCTCGCGCTCGCCGCGCGGCCTCAGTCAGAAACATCAGCAGGCAATTACACGCTTTGCAAGCGCGCGCGCGCTGGAAAAATGCGCGAAAAGCGACGGGAGAGGGGCTAGAATGCGATCTAGCCGCGGAATCCGCGCGCGCGCGCGCGTGCCGTAAATATATAAGCCGGCGAACGCGCTGCGAATATGATACGGCAGCTAGCGGAAAAGCTGAAGGGGCGAATGCCAAGCATATAAGCGCTACTCTCCGCGTTGTTCGAGTGTTTTACGGCTCTGACTTTATGCGCCCGCCCGCTCGCTCGCTCGCGCTCTGAGCGATTTGATTTTGAGAGCGCGCAGAGTTGAGATGCTTCATTGTTTTGCCGGGGATTGTGCAGAGAAGGGCTTCAAGGGGGATGGGTTTTATTAATATTTTGTTTGTGCTTTTTTTGGTTTTTTATTGTCATGGAAATGGTGGGGTGAGCTGTGAGAATTTTAAATACTCTGGAGTCTTTTTCGTGGAATATTTTATTGGGATTAAAAATTTTCTACCGCGAGGGCCAATATAACGGACAAAGCTAAGGAATGCTCTTGCATTGCTCGTTTTTTCGCCATCATCCCAAAGCTTTGTATTCAAAGATCTGTATAGTGGCTGCTATTTTGCCGGTATATTCAGAGTCAGCAAGTTCGGCAATCTTGGTATACAAAGTGCCGAGCAAACCGCCCGCTCAAAAGAATGCAAATTCCCTATTTTTGTCCCCTATATTGGAATCGACAGTTTGAATTTGAAAGTCTAACACTACACATCCGCAAGCCGTGACTCCGACAAAATTCAAGCACAAATTTTCCCGGCATGAAAATTTTCAATGCTTTTCCAATTCGGCCTATCCCAAATCTACACCACTGTGTCCCGAGATCTGCAATTTCGCAAATTCATTGTCCTTTAATAAAAGCCCGAGAATCGTGAGCTAATAACAAACCCGAGCCCCGACAAAGAAAAGGCGCGCATTCATTGCGAGGCTGGGCATAAAAAAGAAATATCAATTTTTTTCCATCTCCCCGGCGGTGGCAGCGAGCGCGCTCGCATAAGAAAAAGAAGCTCTCAAGGCACTCTCTTTATACCCTCTCGCTCGGCTGCTTGTGCCTGCTGGTATATCGAACTCGAAGATCGAGGAGCTAGCTAGCGAGCTCGCGCACCTGAGTACGCGCTTTATATGCTTACACGCTTATGCACGCTCGGCTCGTCCTCGAGAGCCGCGCAGTAAAAGGGAGAACCGCACCCCCGGCTTTACGAACGCGCGCACGTGTGTGGCTGCGCGTCGAAGGCGAAAATAAAGAAAAATAATTCCAGCCAAAGAGATCCTAATCAGCGTCTCTCTTTGCGGGCTTCCGGTGTGTTGCGAAACAGCCCGCGTAAAGAGCCGAGCTCCGCGTTTTCTTTTTTATTGGGACTAAAGATCCGGCTCGTTGCGGCAGCGCTGCTCTCAAGGTTTTCCATTGAAATGAATCTGGGTGTTGAGAAGGGGATGAGGAGAGGGTACTCGTGTTTTTTTCTCTGTTTTTTATTTTTATTTTACGCCTGCCGGGATGGATGAATGCGGTCATTTTGCGAGAAAGGGACTTTGTGCTGGAGCGCAGAGTTGCGCGTGCGCTGGGCGCTGACAAAGATTTGTTTCGCGCGGCCGCTTCATTAAAACGTAAAAAAGACATTTTTACATCATAGAGGGAGTGTGCTGAGGATTGCTTTGTCGGGGCTAACGAACAACTCGTTTTATACGTATTGATTCTGCAGTACTTTTAGCTCGACTAAATGGTTTGTTTCGTGTTAAAAAATTATAAAGTATTTCTGGAAATTTATTCAATTACATCGGCAGATGGAAGAGTTCATTTTAAAAAGGCAGCAAGAAACTCTCTGGCATATATGTAAATTTATGTAAGGGCATAAAAATCTTTAAATTTATCTTTTAATATACGCTTAAATGCACACGATCCGCGCGGAACTCCTTTATTTTTACATTCGCGCCTTTCAAACGGAATATTTACATGAATTCGCGCAGGTGAATGCGAAAAGGGCTTTCATAGAGACTGAAATAGAGTAACGCAAGCATGTATATACGTATATGCAAGTCTGCAGTTGAAAATGTAAAGAGAGAAGCAGCCGAGTTTCCATGACAGGCGAACATTGATTGACTGATCGATGTCGATTGAAACCTATGTATGTCAAGTCAGCGCGCGAAACGAACTTAGATACAAATTGGCTAGCTAGCGATATGCCTGCGAGCCGCGTCTCGGTTCCTTCAAAATTCAATTTCGCTGAATAAAATAACATTGTCGGTTTAATAATGTAACGCCTGATGTAGAAATATTATACATCGAAAATAGAAATTGTAAAAATATTTTGACTGATGTGACTTTCAGATATACTGAAAAAAATTTTAATTAACCTGAATTTACAGCTCTGTGAATAATCTATTCACACCGTTCAAAAATAAAATGAAATTCATTGGATTTTCTTTTTGTCAAAGTGCAAACAATAATTTAGCGAAACTTAAAACGCATAACCGAGATCAGGCAATTAGAATAAACGCCAGCTGCAAATACCGCTGAACCATCCAGCCAAGCGGACAGCCCGGATTCCTTACCAAGAAAATTAATTCCTCGAAAATTTCACACTGCAGCGACTATTCCACCTCCCTCAAGCTCCCCCTTAATAAACGGCGCACTCGTGCGATCATCGCGCTGGAAGCTGAAGATGCAAGGCCAGCTCAGAAAGCACCCCCCCCCCCCCCCTCTCTCATCCACACCCCGCGATTCATTCGCGATATAGACAGCATATACACCTCCACACTGTTCACCTCGAAGCAAGAAGGCACACGACGCGAATTATACTTACCAAGCGCGCAAGCTGCGAGCAGACCCCCCCGATGCGACTATTTACCTAGGCAGGCGCGACTACGGCGGCTGCTGCTGCGACACCACCGCGCGATGCATGTTCAATCGCGGAGCTACAGAAAGGCAAGCCTCATTCTCTCTAGGCTCCTCAAACCCTTTTTGTTCCTATGAATATTCAAGCGAGGAGAGAACGCGCGTGCTAGAGGACGACGATGGGGCCCCGCGAGTGCCTCTTTTTTATTTCCTCGGTTTCTAATGTCACCGGCAGCGCTGATATGTTTAGGCTTGCTTTGACGTGCAGCCTGTCTCTTTTTATACACTGGCGCGGGTTGCTTTTTGTTTGCTCATTCACTCTTAATTTCCTTTTCACTTCTTTCTCTCGCTCTCTCCTCTTTTTTTTTGCTCTATGCGCCTCTATTTACCCGTTCGCTCAGTTTCTGTCTTTTGTGTGCGCGGCCCGAGACTAGAAAAAGGCCGCTTGTATACCTATTTCGTATTATTCTCCGCTGGAGAGTGATTTTGATCTTGGGTTGAATTCCGTTTTACGCCGAATGAGCCTGAATGGCCTTTTGGCTATAATACGATGAGGTTCTTTTATTATTTTTTTTTCTTATCCTTTGTCCAACTTTCATCGTCATAATCACAGCGAATAAACGGCTTACGCAATCAAAGCAACGCCAATTAATGTACTTTTAATGACAAACCGAACTCCCGCGGACGTAAGCCAAGAGCTTAGACAACTCGTTATAATCAATTCTAAAGAATTCGCCCTCTCTCTCTCTCGCGAAAAGGCAAATCTCAAAGTCGTACAAATCAAATAAGCGCTTTCTCCGCCGGCTTCCTAAAAGCCGGAGCGCGCGCCGCGTGATTTATGCGGCGCGCTCGCGCGGGCCACGCGCTTCAAAAGGTTAATACGATATCTGCTCGCTCGCTGCTCTGTCTGCGTGATGCGCGCCTGTGGCCGTGCGCGCGGCTCTCTGTGTTTATGTAGAAAATCCAGCGCAAGCGTGTCTTTGTGCGCTCGCGCGCGGCCCGGCATTTGCAAAACGGAGATGACTGCGCCGCGGCTCGAGTGACGCCTCCAACTTGCCCGGAGTTTCTCTCAGAAGTTTTCAATCTCGAAAAGTTTCTAGGTAGGCAGTAAAGAAGGTGGCGCGCTGGATCTCATTCTCTCTGTGTGTGTGAGGGTGTAGGTGGCTGTGTGTACGAGAAGGCGGCAATCTTGACGCGGTGCTTTCTTTGCTCCCAACTTGCGAGCGCTCCGCTGTTAGCTGAATCTGGTTTATATCGGCCTTCAAAGTCAATTTCACTGAGACGCGAGCACGCGAGAGCTCGGAGCTTTTCTGGGAAACTAATTCGCTCTAATTGGCTCCGATTAATTTGCCCTGAGAGAGAGGGGGAGTCGCCGGTTCCGCGTATAGTTGTATGGTAATTGCGATTGTTTCATTTTGGATGAGTAGTGATAGATTTGGCTGAGCGATGGAACTTATTATCGATGAAAAATTTGCTTTTCAAAGTATATAGTCAAAAATTTTTAATTTCCCCCTACTTATAAGTTTAAAATGTCAAATTGATGTTTCATTTGCGTACTACAGAACGTTTTGTAAAACCCAAAGAGTTTCTACGTGTTTGAAAAGAAGAGTAAAACTGTCCAATCGAATAATTAAAAGCAATTACCGCAGAGAGTCACTGGGCTCTTTCGACTCTCTCTCTCTCTCTTTCTCTCTTTTTTTATACGATCCGCTCGGGCGACACGTGAGCGATAACTCAATTTCAATTTTCTTGGATTTACGTTGGTCGAGCCCGCACGCCCGCATTTGAAAGCGAAGCCCCCGCGCCGTACGTTTTCTTTCTTTTTTTGAAAGCCGTCTAATATCTCACGACTCGCTTTTTACCGCAGGACTGTTTTTATTGTGATTAAAGCGTTTTGAAAAAGGTATACATATTTTTGAATAGTGAATTAAACAAACACGTTAAGACCTTGTATTTTTTAAATTGAATAATGAGTATTTGAATTCTGTGGAGTTCATTTACATCGATTAAATAAGCCGCGATTGTACAGAAACGAATACGTAGAATTATTTGAATAATGTAGTTAGAAATAATTGTACAAGTTTCATCGATATGTTCGTGGAACAAATTTCGGTAATACATGCTTAAAATTTCGTTTAATGCATTAACTATGCTAAATGTTTGAATTAGCCTCAATCAAAGCTGGTATTTCACTTTCGAGCCTGCTCTTTGATGCGATTATTTTGAACAAGTTCCAGAGCTTTATATGCATAGCAAGGTGATAACTTAAATAATAAAATGATTAATTAAATCCAAATTCTTGAATATTTTTATATTAAATTTTTGCAGCTACTTTTAGCATTAATTGATATTAAACTTTTAACTATTTTTTCAATAATACTACTATCATTAAATATAATTAAATAATCTTAATAGTTATGATTAATTATACCAAAGTTCGGAAAAGCCACATAAAAATTTACCCACCGTCGAAAGCAAAAAATGCAAATGCCAAACAACAAGCAAAAAAGAAACTACGGAAAATCACACAGCGAATTTTCCAAAGCTGAAATAATCCTCTATCCAATCATCGGCTCTGATCCGGTCGCCCGCGCGAGCCTTATACCCACACGCCCTTGCCCTTTATTTTGCAATTTTACGAGAGAGTCACGGCAGCAGCAGCGCAGAACGCTCTTCTATACCCACGTTTGAAACGCTCAGGCTCGCGCGGCGCAGAAATGAAAAGAGCGCGTTTTTGCTCTCTCCGTCTCTCTTTCTCGCTCTCGGGCCAGGTGTTGGTAGGAGGGCTCGCTCGCGCCCGCGCCGGACAATGGCACCGCGAGTTATTGAATTATGCGATTTGTGCATTCAGTTTGTGTCGTTGCCCCAGCGTGTTCCGCCTTCTAGCGTACGTGTGCCTTTCTCTCAACAGTTCGAGCTCTCTCTCTCTCTTGTTTCTTTCTCTCTCTCTCTCTCTCTTTTTTGTAGCGTTCTCGTTTCCTTCTTTTTACGCTTCGCTCTCCGTTACGTTCTTTCGACGTTTCACTTTTTACCTTTGCCGTGTATATGTTTGTTTCGCGTTTTTTTTCTATTTCTTTATTTGCGGGATTTAAATGTGTTGTTTTATCTTTGTAGAAATTGTTTTGCTTTCGCGGGCTTTTTGTTGTGGATGGTAGCGTTGATAATTAACGAGTTGGTCTTTTAAAATAATTATAGTAATATTGATTGGTTTTGCCGAGACAACAATTTTTAATAAAGAAAATTCATCTCGTTCTGCTTCCAATACTTGTTATACAGGTTTAGTATCCTTTTAATTTATTATTTGACGTAAAAATAATAATCTTGTTTCCTACATAATTAGTGCTTAGTCATAAGTTTATTACGAAAAATCATACCGCTTTATAAATTAATTTCAAATTATGTTCACATTACCATTTTTGTTGTACCCATGTTGTTACATTGTTTCATCGTACTAGATATACGGAGTCCTCGGCGCCAAATAAAAGCCATTAATCAATCAATCTCTCACTGCTCATACGGTCAGGCGCTATAAAATCCCGTAACGATCCGGTGGCTAGTTGTTAAAATGACAGCTTAAAATTGTCACCGCAAATTTTTACAAATTCAGATTTTATCTTTTTGATTTATTGATATAGCTGTATTTGTACTATCTTTTGCAAGGACATTTTGATACCTCATAACTTAGCTACAAATAATTAAAAAAATTATCATCTCCTCAGAAACGCTAAGCAGTAATAAGCAAATATACATATTTGCTATAACATAATATACTGTTCAAATACAATATTAAATTAACAAAACAAAAAATTCATTTTTCTCCCATGCATTCACAACCGCTCATATTAACTTTCAATTTTGTAATTAAAAAAAAGCACACCATCCCCTTTTAACCCCTCTTAATATATACACTCACATGCCCGCACAGATACACGTACATACACACAGAACGATCGTCGACTTACATAACGCCTCACGACTAGCTACTTTAACTTTCAGTCCGCAGAGCGGCCGTTCAATAAACAGATCGGGAGCATCGAATCATCTCTCTCGCCTCTACCCTCAGCCCAGCGCAGCAGTCGGCGGCGTTACGATCCATCTTATTCTCTCGGCATTCCTCTTCCCTCGCGCATTCAATACAGAGAGCAGAGAACGAGGCAAGGGGGGAAGAGGCTGTATACGTGCGCGCGGCTTCGAAATCGCGCCAACTTATCAAAAGCGCAATACCCTCCTCTCTCTCCTAGCACACACGTCAGAATCATAAATATGCGCTCCGACGATACTGCGCTTGTTCTTCTTTCTTTTTTACTATTTTTCCTTCCGCCGCCTCTCCCTCTCTTTCTCTCGCCATCCGCGACCTCTCGCGCTTTCGCACTTTATCTTATTGCGTAATTGAAACTTTTTACGCGTAAATATCGCCGCTCTTCTTTTTCCCAGTAACAAGTGTGGCCGTAAATAACACAGATCTCTCTCTCTCTCTCTCTCTCTCTCTCTCTCTCTCTCTATGAGTGTGTGTGTGTGTGTATAGGTTCGGGCGTTTAGTGGAACGATGTATACGCGTTTATATACGTGGTCCTTCGAGTCCTGACGCGTTATACGAGATTGCCGGAAGAAGGCGCGATAAATCATCGTGTCAAAGGCGAAAAAGGCTTACTTGATTATGCGCCGCGTGTTTCCGCTTATACGCTGGATACGCACCCGCCTCTCTCTCTCTCTTAGACTTAATAACTTTTATTTTCCTATCGCGTCACAATAACACACACGCGCGCGCGCGCACGTGGGCTTGTTTCCCCCGTGAATTATTAACGCCCTGGACTTTTCATATTTCATGCAGTTTATCGTTATAAATTGTCCCGGCGAGCTCGGCTGTTTTTCGCTGCTCGCGCTTATATATATCGTGACGCGAGCGCGATTTAATCAAATTGCGCCCGGGGCGTGGCCGCTCGACCGCCTCTAACTCGCCTCCTGCTAATTATTCAAACCATGTAAATCCGAACCTCCCTACGCAGCAAGCTCTTTTGTAATGTTTAACAGAGTCGAGTGTGTAGCGCGCAAGCGACGCTCTAACGGTAATTACGCTCGCTCAGAAACAAATTCAGCTGAAGCGACGGCCGACATTGTTGCAGCGAGCCTTTATGTCGCCTGGGATTCTACACGTACTATAAATCTGTGAGCTCTACGCGAGCAGACCGAGTTTTAGGAGAGCCAAGGGAGAATCGGATTTTCAATGCATTTGTCCCTATTGCACTTCAATCGCGAGGTTCAGAAAAATTAATCCACTCGATACAGCTGCAGGTGAGAAAGTAACTCAGAATCTGCATCAAATCGAATTCAGACGGCGCAGCTCAACTAATCACCAACCAACAGACCCCCTATATCCTCCAGCTCCAAGACCCAACAAGCTTGCGAATCCGCTCTTCACAGCTCGAGTTCTCCCTCCTTCACTCGGCTGCGCATCTTCTTCGTCGCGGCTCGGCGCCGGTTAACAACCGCTCGCGCCAACTCGCCGCTTACTCGTACGAAACTTGATTTCGGCTACGTGACGCTCGCGTTACACTGGCCGTTAATCCGAAGTATTCAATTAGTCGGCCCGCGGGGCGAGTTGCTCAATTGAAAGGAGGAAGAGAGAGGCAAGACCGCACGCAAGATTTCTACTGTTACACGGGCGCGTACTTGCAATCCGTGCGCTGCTACTCTCCTTTTACAATGGGGCGCAGCCTCCCCTAAAGTTGAACTTCCGTTTTGGCGTGGAGAGCGGAGAGTGGATGTGTATCTGGTTTCGAGCTCGGGATGAGATTCTAAGCACGTGTAATGGCTTTTTGAGAATCTTATCTGGGCGGACTATTGATTTTGCCGAATGAGCTTTTGAATTGAGGTTCACTATTGAAAGGAATAGTTTTTTAAAAATAATTTTGAAATTAGCTATTGCCCTTGCTTTTTTTTAATTAAATTAGTAACGAACGAAGAACTGGGTCAGATATGCGCCCTCTACACATTGTAATACAAGAGGCAGCAAACGTCAGGAATTAGAGCAAACAGATGTTCGGAGTGCCACTTTAACATCAATATTACCGCACGCGAGTACCATCTGGATATACTTGGCCCGAGACTAATGACTATCAGCCAAGATAGAGGAATGACAACTGCCTCTAAGACTACCTACCTTGAATATTAGGTCTCCCACAATTAAATTCCAAGTCTGCTCTTGGAATTGTCAGACGACTCTCTACGATTTATCACATTTAAAGCAAATTATAATATTGTTAATTTAATATTATTTAATGCAGTTCGGATGTTATTAATATAAATACGACTCATAAAGAATACATTAAGCAGCCGAAAATTTATTTGATCAATAGCAGCCGATGAGCTTTGCGTTGGCGTTTAAATAAATGATTGACCTGCAGATTTACTGAAATAGTCATTAATAAATAAATCAACGCTGGATCACAAGTCTGCTCATTGCGATATCACCGAGCAGACAGTCATCAAACAAACCAAAGTCTACTACAAGTAACTCTCAAAAAAACAAAAATCCCCTTTCAATAAAGATAACAACTCACACTCATTCCACAAACAGCTCTCCGAAATCCGCGAAAAAGTCCGGCTAAATAAATAAGTACGGCTAATTCATCACCATACATCAGAAATTCATCTAATTTCATCTTCCGCGCCCCGAGTATCAATCAAATCAACGCGGCTTAGGCGCAAAGATTAATGGCTGCTCTTCCGGCGCCGTTTGAATAATTGATTAAAATATCAAAGTAAGTTATAGTTTCGCAAAGCCGTGCGAGCGCGAGAAAAAGGCAAAGCCATTCAATACACGCCAGGGCGTACTCCCCCCCAAATCCCGGAAAATCAATCCATTCGCCGAGCGGAGAGATTCGGCATCATATCCAGAGCCCCCGAGAGAGAGAGAGCGAAAGATAGAAAGAGAATGAGAGGGAGAGAGAGAGAGAGAAAACGAATCGTCCTCGAATCATACATTCAAAATCCTCGCGCGCGGCCTCCCTCGCGGCCGCTCTTAAAATGTTTACCCTTTCAATCCCCGCGCCGAAGATATCCAGCCGTGGGAGATCCGG
>JAPYZA010006260.1:0-27690 GCA_030522685.1 Eupelmus azureus | reverse complement strand
TCAGAAATTAAAATCCTTTGTGTTTTTCAATTTTATAACTCGCTATTGACAATTTTACTCGGCTTGACTGATTTTTTTCTTTCAAATATAAAGAGAAGTAAACAATATTTTTTCAAATATTTTCTCCACTAATTGACTACTTAGTAAATTTTTCATTCTTTTCTCATTTCTTTTAATCCAATAGAGCTATTTTCTTCAAAATAACTACTTGCTGTGCCCTGCGTGTCAAATCTCTGAAATATACCAGATTAATTTGTTCAAGTAAAATTTGATTAACAGTAAATACACGGGTCCAATGATAAAGAATCTGTAAAAGCCTATATATGTAATATCTGATAAAATATATCAGATTTTATGTGCGTATTTACAATATTTTCCATTAATTTTATCTTGTTTACAGAACCGTAAAAGCGGGGAAAATATTATTTGTACTGTATACATTCTTATTTCAGCCAGAGATATTTTGCGGGAAATAATGTATTTTTGACAATTATATGCATATAATTAATTAACTGCAGCTTCTCTAACAATAAATCAAATTAAAAATATTGTTATCATTTTATAATGACCTGTAAGTACTTCCTATAATTAAAATAGCCATTAAAATAACGTAAAAATAAAATTGTGTTACCAAATAATTAAAATAACATCAATCGTTAGTTAAATTAGATAAAATAACTATATATTTGAATTTATTAATTATAAAAATAGTTCAAGTAACAAAGGTAATTTTAAATTTGTAAATCCTTGAGAAAGCTATATAGTGCTGTTGATTTTGCATGTTATAGGATTATCGCTCGAGTTTATGAATGTTGGAAAAGGTAACTCTTTATTTTAAGTAACCGATTTTTGCAAAAATTAAAAAATTTTTAAAGACTTAAGTTTCCGATGAATTTCAGCCTCTACGAAATTGGAATATCATATAAATATATATTAAAAATATTTTAAAAATAGCACTCAAAATCGACGAAAGACAAGAATTATTACCCTCCGAGCTTTCAAATCTGTTTTCATTTTCCCCAAAAATAAAAAAAAAAGCGCTTAAGTAGCACAAGTAGAGCGGAATAATCGGGCGCAGGTCGAAAATCTCGCAAGCGCGCCTCGAAAACTTTTTCTCGGCCACAGCTCGTTCAAAGTTTTAAAATTAATGCAAACCGCGCTCCGATGGCTCCTCTCAAAAATCCCGATACTTCACAAACCGTTTTGTTTAAAAGCGCAACCTTTGAACTCGAGAATAATTCCGACAACTCAAACCCATCGCTATCAGCTACCAGCAGCCTCGTGTCTTATTCCATCCGAGCCGCGCTCCGATTTCCAGCTTCAGCCGAGATTGCATTCTCCTCATGAGAAACAAGAAAAAAAAAATCAGCATCCCATTACTTTCGGTTGCAGCACGCACCGAGCTACGAAAAGCGGCAAAAATGGGGACGAGCCGAAAGCAAAACTGCCGGAGCCGCGTTTTCTCTCTAGTACTATACAAGCCCCTCGATCTGGAGCGGCGAGCTGCAGGCTTCATTTATCTGGGGCCTCTCGTCGCTCGCGCGATGTAATCGAATAGATTTCGACGCTCTCTTTTCTTTCCTCGCCTCGGAGCGAGAGACTCATCAGTCGGTCCCGCGCCTCTCACGTAAGAGAGATGCTGGGAGATAATAAAATGAAATAAGAGAAAAGCTGCCGGCGCGGTTAGATTGAATTCAGAGTCCGGGTGTTTATCGAACAAACTATTGCCGGCTGATTTGAAAATCGTTGGATTTTGATGTTTGGGATTGCGAGAGGTTTGATAAGAGTCTTTGGATAGCGAGATGGTAAATGGGAGGATTACGAATTTTCGCGAGCGGAAATGGCTTTTTTGTTTGCGCTGATGCGTCCACTTGCGTTGTCGTCAGGCTTTTCATCTTTTACATTTAACTCGGTTTTATTTTGTTTGCTGAATGTAGCTTTTGAAAATTCAGTATTTTTTTTTCTTATTTAATGGAATCAGCGAGATATAATTTAAATAAGACTCAGTTTTAATTATATTAACGGATTATTGTTTAATAAATCAATCTTTATATAATAAGATTAAAGTATTCTAAAGATTCTAAAATAGAAGCTAAAAAATCAATGTTTTGAATAACTAAGATAGTTGACTGCAGCTAAATGAAAAAAAAATCAATTTTAGTTAACTATGAAGAATGTCTGGACTCTAATTGGAATTACTTATTTATGCAAATTCTAAAATTTTTCCGAAAAACCTGGGCGCGCTAAGAATAGCCTGCATTTTAAGCAAAACCAATAAAAAATACAACACTTTTACTTTACAAGCCATTAAATTTAAGCATTTATACGGGATGGGAAAAGCACGATCATTAACATAAGCGTCTGCAATGAATAATGAGTGAAAAAAATTCCTGAAAACTTCTCGATTTCCTGTCCATCTACGGCATCGACCCAAAAACCGACTGCCTCGGTATTCGAAAAATTTGTCTCTCCTCTCATCGATTTCCTGTTTTCCGGCTCGGATCAGCTATTATTAAACGAAAATTAATCCAACCGGGCGCTAGCACTCGTCGAAGCGACAAGCAGCGTCCTTGGCGCGACGATAGCGTTTTTCCGCGCTTTTACCCACACTCCCGTGTCTCGCGCGTGAAATTCTATTACCATTTACACGTTCTCCTCTCTCTCTCTGCGAGAGCTCTATCTCTTTCTCTGGAGAAGGACGCGGGGCAGATGTCTGATTTCGAGAGCGGATAAAATTAATGAGTTCCTAGGAGGAAGAGAGTGTGTAGTTGCGCCTCGACGGAAAGAAAAGAAGGCGGAGTGGTGAGAGAGATGGCCAAGAAACACACTCTCTCTTAGCGCTGGAGGTGTTGTTGCCGTTTGATCGATCGGCGAGCGCGCGACGCTGTAACATCGGCGCTATTTCTCCACGGGGCCGCTGAGCCGCGCACGCTTGTTCGCTTAATTATTTCTCGCGGGCGCGGTTCATCGACTCGGGAGGCTTTAATTGTCGCTGACGCGCTTACAAATTTATTCGTTAAACGAGAAAGATGAAGAGACGGAGAGAGACTTTGTTGCTGGAGATTTCGGTGAACGATTTCCGAATGGGAGTTGTTTGCTGTGTAGCGTATCGTCGCTTGGCTTTGTGGGGGAGGGCGGAAAGTTTTTTTTTTCTTTTTTTTTTAAAGAAGAAAGAGAGGAAAGTTAAAATCTTGACTTGTTTCTTTCGAAAGAATAGTAGTTTCGAGGTTCAAGCTGGATGCTGGGAGCGAGATGTACTGCCGCTTGCGGAGAAGATAGAAGATCTAGAGATCGTACTTAAATTATAGCTTTATTTAGAGCGAGTCAATTAATTTACAGTTGAGCTTTGTAGGTATTTTTAATTATCTTCCATTGCACTATACAATTGTTTGGTACACCGATAGCAGAATCTTTAAAAAAATTGTATATTGGAAACTTTCATACACAGTAGCAAATTTTGTATATTGTGTAAATTTCATATAAGAAAACAGACGATTTGTTTAATTTTCGAATGAAATGATATGAAATCAGCACGATACACAAAATGTGTAGTTGATTTTCACTTGATCAAATATAAACTTGTGAATTAATCGAATTTCCAACAGTGTTTTCCTATAAAGTATAATAATTTGTTCAATCTTTCCAGTCAACCAAAAATTTGTCTTTCTCTTCATTACGCGAAGAATAGCCGGTCGAAAAAATTATACTTTGTAAAACTTGCAAAGTAAATAAAGAACCGCAGCGCGCAGCGAAAGAGGAAAAATATGAAAATTTCTGAAAGCTCAAAATAAGATCCCGGACTCCCGATCGGTCTGGCGTAAAAAACTTTCCTGCCGATCCCTTAGCCGAACTCGGCCAAACCAGCGCAGCACACACCGGTCGACAATTCAAACAAGCCGCACGCTATCCCGTCAAGCTCTCTGATCCATCAAACGCTCGACTCTCGAGGTTGCGCGCGAAAAACTTGGCCCCCGCACCGACGCACAGCTATACTGCACTGACACACATTCGCGTCCACGTAGCAACCTCTCCGAAGGAGCTATACAGCATCAGCGACGGCGTGCTATCCTGCATGTAGAGAGAAGCGCGCGGAGCGCCAAGTTGCGGGAACAAACTTTATTCCGCGGAGCGCGGACGAACTCACAGCGCGAGGGAGAGTGAGAGAGACTGAAACAATCCCGGGGCGAAAGTTTGCCGAGGAGGCTGGCAGATTGCAGCCGGCTCCGAGGCTGGAAATAAGCCCTAGCGAGCGAGCGAGCGAGCGGGACTTTAAAACTGCTGATATAGGGAGACGCGAAATTTTCGGAAAACTGCAGTCTGTGGCTTTCGATTAATTCGAGCCAACCGGCTGGGCCGAACTTTTGCGCTCGCTCTTTTCCCTCTTTTCCCAGGAATCCAAGGGCCAATAATTGACTGCGACGACACCAAGCTGGATATACATATACGTTGCTTTCGTCGCTGCACTTTGGGAAATCAATTTTTCCTCCAAACTTTGCTCTCTCTCCCACTCTCTTTCCGTTTTAATGAAAATTTTTCTTATATATGCCTAGTGGTGCGATAAGTAGATGCGCAGGCGCGACAAGTGCTTATATATGAGTTTTAGTCGGACGCGAGCTTGGCGAGCTGCTTTCCGAGAAAATGCGCCCGCTATCTGATCGGACTGCCGAGTGAGGTTTTTCGGTAGCCGCGCCTCTCCTTTCGAACCTCATGCCGCTCATTAGACATTTTAATTGAACGATAAATTTTACACGTTGCATTGTTTGCTGCTTCATGCTTCGACATTTTTTATTGCCTTAACAATGTTATTATTCAATTTTTCTTCAATCCTCTGTTTTATATTTTATAATTTTATTGTTATTATAATATATCGTTACTATAAATGTGAGGAATTTGTGAATATTGATGCAAGATTTATTATTTAATCAGTTTTTCTTTAATTCTTAATTTCCTCCTTGCGGAATCTTTGTAATAGCGCAAGAAGAACAAGTTTTCTAAATACATGTGTCTCGGAAATATTTTTTGAGATATTGGAAATCGAAAGATATTATTTTAAAAAAAATGTCCGTATGAATATGCATATATCATTGCAGAATCTATAATACTTTTTTGAAGAGAAGCTCCATACCCAGAGCACAGATGCCAAGTGACCAACGAGAGTACAGCGCTCAAAATATTCCAGCTTTCCAATAAAATTATTGTTTGATCTGTATTGTTCTCGTGAAAAATCATAAACTATTTTTAAAAGAAAAATCTACAAGGAATAGTTTTTTATTGGTTTTTAATTGTATTTTGAATTTCGATAGCAGATCTATCGTTCGTAACCTGTAATAACTTATTTTCTTACGTTTTTGATCAAATTCCATAATCAAAAGGTATTTTTTAAATAAAATTAATTTCATGTTTAAATTAACGAGTAAATAAAATTATCTTCAGAATTAACTTCTTTAATATACACAACAAAAGCATATGATTTATATAAAAATATTTGAAAGTAGTTCAAATAGTAGGTAGTAAAAAATTTGGAATGTCCAATTTTTGTAAATTACTTTATCAGTTTTTCGTTATTATTTGGTATAATTTATTATTTACTATAATTTTTGGCATTAAACGATTTGCACGTTATATATTGTTGTTTTTTCTATTCCAAATAATTAAATTAAGTTAGATAAATAAGTGCCAAGACTGCAGCGACTTTTTATAATCCGCTGATGCAATCTTTTTTTGCTCTATTGTAATTGATTTTAATTACTCTTTACAGATATTTTCTTTTGTATAGTTAATCTTCAATTTGTAATAAATTAAAAAAGTTATATATACTTGAAGCTAAAACGAGAATATTTTCTTACTTTATCGATCCTTTACAATCTTTTTCATTCTGTTTTTTGTCTAATAATTGTATAATTATTTTAATAAAAAGACACTCTATATTATTAAATAAGAAAATAATTAATACTTTAAATTTACTTCGATTAAAAGTGATTATGAATTTAATTAAAACCATGCTACTAAACAGGGTTATAAAATACACTGAAAAAATTAGCAGAACTTAGTAAAACTAAAAGAAAAAGTAATTCTTTTAGACTTGTATTTAAAATAGCAGCAAAAGACAGTCTATAGTGCTTATATTTCGAAAAAACATTTTAATTATGAAAAGTAAATTTGAACTTTCTTTTATTCGATTTGGCATGAAAAAACAAACAAGCCTGACAAAAGGATTTTCCCTTATATTATTCTGAAAAGAAACGGAAGCTCGTGCATACAAAATGATGGCCCTCGCAGCTTTTTAATTCCGCGCAGAGGGCCTGTGAGTAACGTTATAATCCAGATTTTTCGCGTGAGCTGGCAAAAGCTCAAGCTCGTCTTGCCTCTAACAAATTATGGCTTCGCAAAGAGAAGGAAATTACGTGTGCGAGCGTGACAATAAGAGAAGGCACGTGCTAATTAGTGTTAGAGGAAATAAGGAGCGTGTGGGATGTGTAATGGACGAGGACGAAAAATGAGTAATCGTGTGTAATTTTTTTTTATAACAAACTGCTTTTTATTTCTTTCATCATCTCAGCGACTGCGCCGACCTCGAGCCGCGCGTCAGTCGAAAATTCGTAATTAGTTAATATTTTACAATAGACAGATCATAGTCGCAATCGATTGCGTTACATGATGATCGCTAGTCATTAATCTTTATAATAATATAATATTTACAAAATTCTCGTGGTCGAACGCAATAAGTTTATTAATTTATGTGATCGATTAAAGTTAAATGTACAATATAATTTTGAATTACATAGTTGAGTCGGAGCGCTTCCTCGTCGACTTATTTATACATAGTGTTTATAGAATTTACGTAGAAAGGTCGCAAACTCCAAAAAATCGCCGTGATTCGATCGGCCCGCGCTCAATCAATATTCTTCCTCAATGTCGTACGTATTTACAAAGATACATCGTTCATAATATAGTTACACTATTTACAAGGAGGAAAAACGGAATGTCTCTTAAACGTCTAGTAAGCGTGAAGCCTGAGCCGTTCCTTTAAAGTCGATAAAGGACTCTGGTCAGCGCGTAAATGTATACACGTATACATATATATAGTAGTAGTAGTAGTCTGCTTGTGTTGAGAGCGCGAATGAGTGTGTGTGTGTGTGTGTGTGTGTGTGTGTGTGTGTGTGTGTGTGTGTACATATATAGTCTTAGGAACGAGATCTCGTGCGATTCTCGCCGCTTTAATGGTTATTCGATCTTGATTCGGCGCGACATTAAAAGTGAGAGAATAAAAAAGGAAGAGAAGAGAGGTGAGGAACACAAGCGGCCGGTACAAGTCCAGCGAAAAAAGAACGCGCAGCGAGAGGGACGAGCACAGCGAGGACGAAATAAAAATAGCGTTACACGGCCCCGCAGCTCGCGCGCTGCTAGAGACTAACAGTCTTGTTTCTACAATGATATGCGAGAAGCTCGCTCTCTCTCTCTCTCTCTCTCTCTCTTTCTCTCGGGCCTCGAGGAATGCATTCTGGGCATCGCAAGTGTGTGTGTGTGTGAGTACGTACGCGGTTTATGCGTGTGTATGTGTATTGACGGGCGGATCCCGATGAGTCGACGAAAGCCGCGCGCTCAGCACGTGAAAGTTACACACACAAGCTATGATGTTTCGAAAACCCTTCGTAAAAATGGCACGGCCACAATGTGTGAGAGAAAGAGAGAGAAAGACTCTCTCCTCTTCCTTTTCCAAGGATACTTCTAACGACGCGATTCAGAGGGGGGAAATAAATGTAGGGCTTCACCCTGAGGGGGCTTTCGAGGAAAATTATGTGAAAATAGGAAAAAAGCGGCGCGATTCCTCGCAAAGTACAGTGCATGTATGTATATATATATATATATATATATACGTAATTCGTCGATGCCTACGAAACTTCACAGCTTTCGATCGTTTTCTTTTTCTTCCTTAACGGCAGTTTTACTCTTTCTCTCGTTCTCGCTTATCTAAGTATTTACAATTCATAACAACAGTCTTTATAGTGATATTAGTCTTTTTGATAACACACGTGCCCTTGCGGCGCATAATAATCGATTCCTTACTATTTAATCAAATAACTTATCGTATCGGATACATTCGCGATTTTAGTAGCAAAATAACGACTTTCTTCGATTACCCGCACGAAACGGAAATGAATGAGTAACGAAAAATAAATATAAAACCGATCTCTCACATACAAAATACAAACATACCGAATCGCGCACTGTCGAGTCATTAAATTAAAAGAAGAAAATATAGGCAGCCTAGCCCATTACACGAAGTAAGTACGCGGGTTCATGGGGTTCATCTGTGGCGCACCGTACGAACCAGCCTGGACGGCCAGTTCTGGTATGGTGCTGTAGAGATGACTACTCCTGGACGAGACGCTGGGCGGCCTTTGGTTTGTCCCGGAGCCACCCGGATGCAGAGCGCTGTAGCCCGCCTGGTGCACCTCTAGCTGCTGCTGTTGCTGCTGCTGCTGCTGCTGCTGTAGCTGGTGGTGATGGTGGTGCGGATGGTGATGGTGGTGGTGGTGCTGCTCGTGCCCGCTGTCCTCGTCCTCGGTTCTGCTGGAGGCCGAGCTGACGTAGGTCGACTGGGTGGGCGTTGGCGTAGGCGCGTGGAGCGGCGCCACGAGGACGGCGTTGCTGCTGGCCCCGCTGCTGGAGGTGCTGCTGCTGTTGGCTGGGCCGGGGTTCGGCGTCATTGCTGGCTTCGTGGACCAGGCGTCGAGCAGCACGGAGGGCGCGGCGGAGTACCGGGCCGGGATGCCGTTGGGAGCTAGATGATGGTGGTGGGAGCCCTGGCCGGGTTTGCGCTTGCCACTGTCCGCGGAGTCGGGCATCGCGAACCTCAGCTTCTCCCAGAAGCGCTTCTCACCCCAGACGATGACGGTGCAGGTCTGCAGGAGCAGCTGGAGCTCTGGGTCTCTGGCCGGGGCCTCGGTAGCCAGCAGGATAATGACTCGTCGGCGTCTCGAGGCCGGCCTGATGGTCTCGAGGGCGGCGCGCAGGGCAGTTCGGAACTCCGGGTGCTGCCACTCGTTGTTCAGGAAGATCGGCGAGAAAGCGATGACGATGCGCCTAGCTGCCGCTGCTGCTGGTAGCAGGGACTCCTGGGGTCTCGTCGGCGGCAGATCGCGCCAATGCAGGCAGAGGGCGAGTCCGGCCTGCTCTAGCTCCGCGGCGAGGTAGCGCGACACAAAGTCCTCGTCGCGCTCGCTGTAGATGAAGTAGCCGTCGTAGAGCCGGTCGCGCTCCTCGTCGGGCGGGTTGGAGATCTTGCCGAGGCGCCAGCCGTAGCGAGAGTGCACCCAGAGGCGCACGTCCTGCCGGAAAGCGAAGCCGAGGGCGATGACCAGGCAGACGGCGATTATGACAACGAGGGCGCCGGCCAGCAGAGGAACAAAGTTTCCGCCGATCACGGGGGTCACCGTCTTGTGGATGCTGACGCTGACGGCCGCCTCGGTAGTTGGATCACCGCAGCGCTGGATCGCCTGGGCGATGGTCTCGACGTTGTCGCGGCAGTACATGCGATCGGCTGCGACATCGCCCCGGTGCTCGGCCAGCCAGGCGCGCAGACGGGCCGCGTTCGCGCAGTCGCAGCTCCAGGAGTTGCCCTCGAGCGAGACGCTGGCCACCTGGTTGACAAGCGCCTCCCAGGGCTTGAAGTTGACGATGCGGTTGTTGTTGAGCCGCAGCACCTCGATCTCCTTCATCTTGCGGAAGGTCGTGTTGCCGACGGCGGCGATCGCGTTGTGGTCCAGGTAGAGCTCGTGCATGTTTTCCAGCTGGTCGAACTCGAAGCCCTTGAGCTCGCGCAGGGCATTGGACTCGAGGTGCAGGACCTTGAGCGACTCGACGCCGTTGAAGGTGCGGTTATGCAGGCCCGAGATGCCGCTGTTGTTCAGGAAGAGCACCTCGAGCTTGCGCTTGCCGATGAAGACGTGGCTGCCGAGGTCGCCGAGCTCGTTGCCGTCGAGATAGATCTCGGTCGCGTCCATGGGGATGCGCTCGGGCACGAATCGGTAGCCGGCATTCGAGCAGTCGACGACGTTGCTGGACCAGCTGTGGTCGTGGTAGCAGGAGCAGTTGTCGGGGCAGGTCATCTCGCAGTCGCAGGCGTCAAAATCGCAGCAGTGGCAGAGCGTGAAGCAATGGCTCTGGTACCTGCAGACGAAATCTTTGGGCTTGAGCGAGAGCAGCGGCCTTTTGGGTGCCGCCCTGGCGTGAACCATGTTGCAGGTGACCTCGTCGAGGTCCATCACTCGGGGATGCTGGCGCATGCGCGAGAGCTCGTTGATGCGCGGCAGCCACTCCATGGTGCAGTCGCAGAGGATGGGGTTAGAGCCGATGAAGAACTGGGGCAGCTCGCGGTCACCGGGCACCGGCTGAAGCTCCATTGCTCCAACCTCAAGGTGCTGGATCTCGTTGCCGTAGAGCACGACCTTCTTCAGGCTCATCTTCTGCATGAACGTGCCGGCGGCGACGTTGCGAATCCGGTTGTTGTTCAGGTAGAGCTTCTCGACGCTGTTGGGTATCGAGCTGTCGCTTATCTCCTCGATGCGGTTGAAGCTGGCGTCTAGCTTCTTGATGCGCAGCTCCTCGCGGCCCTCGCTCAGGTCGTTACCGAGCTCGCTGATCTGGTTCGAGTGCATGTCCAGCCACTCGAGGCTACTCGGCAGGTCGGCGTAGTTGAACCAGAGCAGCTTGTTGTCGGAGATGTTGAGCATGAGGAGCGAGGGCAGGTTGCGAAAGACGCCCTGAATCTCGGTGAGCTGGTTACCGTCGAGCCTGATGGCGATGAGCAAATGATTCCTGGCGAAGGCACCCTGCTCGACGTGCCTCACGGCGTTGCTGGCCAAGTTGAGGATCTGCAGCGAGGGCAGATTGCCGAAGGCCTTGCGCGAAATGTTCTCCAGCTTGTTGTCGACCAACCTCAAGCCCGAAAGCTTATCCAGGCCGGTGAAGGTCTCGTGATTGATGTCGGCGATGCGGTTGTTGCCGAGGTCGAGAGTCTTGAGATCGTGAAGCGAGCGTACAGCCTCGGGCACCTCGGTGAGGCCGTTGCCGCTGAGGCGCAGGTCCTGAAGCCCGGTGAGGTTGGTGAAGGCATCGCGATCGACATGCTGCAGCTTGTTCTCGTCGAGGAAGAACTGGTCTAGCAAAGCCAGGCCTCGGCTGTGCACCGCCTCGAAGCGCACGATCCTGTTGTGCGAGAGCGAAAGCGAGCGCAGATTACCGAGCGAGCCGAAGCAGTCTTCAGCGAGCGTGTCGATCTGGTTGTGCTCGAGGTTGAGCAGCTGAAGCTGCGTTAGCCCGCGGAAGACGTGGGCGTCGATTTTACTGAGGGCGTTGTGCGAGAGGTCGAGAATGACCAAACGGCCGAGCCGAGCAAAGGTGTCCCGGTTGACCCAGTGGCTGGTGAGCTCGTTGCCGCTGAGGTCGAGCGACTGCAGCTGCTGAAGGCCGTCGAGAAGACCCGGCGCCAGCACCGAGAGCGAGTTGTTGCTGAGGACAATCTCGCGGAGCTCGCGGGTCTTGGCGAAGAGCTCGGGTGGCAGCGCGACCAGCCGGTTGCTCGAGACGTTGAGCGAGCGAAGGCTGCTGAGGCCGGCGAGTGCGTGGTCGCCGACGGCGGCGATCGCGTTGTCCTGGAGCCTGAGCACGGTCAAACTGCGCAGACCGGCGAGGCCGTTGTCGGCTAAGGCACTGAGATCGTTGCCGCTGAGGTCGAGGGCCTCGAGGTTCTGGACGCAGGCGGTGCTCCAGTCGTTGCCGAAGCCCAGCGAGCCGAGGTCCTGTAACCTGTTGCGCGTGAGGTTGAGTCTGGCCAGGCTGGGCGTCGGGCAGAGAAACTCGCTGGGCAGCGTCCAGATGTTGTTCTCGGCGAGATCGAGCTCGCGGAGCTCGGGCAGGCCGCGCAGCGCGTCGCGGTGCAGATCCATGGCAGCGTGGCTCCAGTCGGAGTTGTGCGTGCGCAGGCTGAGTCTGCGGAGATCGCGGGCAGCGGCGAACGCGCCGCCAGGTAGGTTGCGGATCTTGCAGTATTCGATGCGCAGACGTTCCAGCCTGGGCAGGCCTGCGAGGAAGGCGGCAGAGCTGGCCGTGGTCGCTGCGGCTGCAGCAGCGGCGCTCGCCGAGCCATCGAGCTGGCTGTCAAAGTAGAGCGCCTCGTTGCACTCGAGGCCGAGCGAGCTGACGCTGTCGGCCTGCAGGCTGGACAGGTTGCCGATTATGCCGGCAGCGCTGGAGATGCTGCGTATCCTGCAGAGCAGCTGCTGCTGCTGGGGCTCTTGGTTCTCGTCGCGCCTCCAGCTGCAGCCGCGCGGCGCCTCGAGGCTGCTTATGCTGCGCGCCAGGCAGCCGGGACTCAGCAGCAGCAGCAGCAGCAGCAACGCGGCCAGCAGGAGCCGCGGCGCGCTTCTCAGCTCCATGATGATCGGGCCGAGAGAGGTTGCTTCGCCGGAGAGTGAAGGGCCTCGCGCACGGGTCTTGCACGATCGTCACGATCTCATCATCCGGCACGTGCTCTCTCCCTCTCTCTCTCACTGGCACTCGCTTATTCGCTTTGTGTTCTCGCGAGACTGTATCGCTTGTTTGCCGGAGCACACAACAGTTAGAGTCTACGCGGCGGCGCACTTGTTGGTCCAAAACATTGACGATGCACTCGCGCTGCACATCCGGCAAAACAATCTTTCTTTTCTCTCTTTCTTTCGGTTTGATAGAACGAAAATCACTCGCGCACAATTTTTATCTTTCAACTTCGTGTGTCCCTTATAGGAGCGTCTGCATTTACGCAAAGTCTGTTTCTGCGTGCGACGCACTCGAGTTTGAATGAGCGAGGGCGCGATCGCTGAGGAGCGACTCTCTCCTGCGAGCGGCGGCGAGCGACTGACTGCAGCCGCGACGTTCACAGAGCCTCTCGCTCTCTGCGTGTATAAGCGGACGGCGCGCTCTCTTCGCGCTGCCCCCCTCCAGGTCTCTCCCCCTACTCCTAGTCCGTAACGTTCTCCGCTTGCGCTCTGTTGTGTTGCGCGCACGAACGAGAGTCAGAGAGAGATGGAGAATAAGGGCTAGCCCAAGTTGGGGCTCCCTCGTCTGTGTGTGCAGTCTGTATATATCCGTCTCTCGAGCACCGCAAATTATCCTCCCGCCACTGACCGCCGCGCGACGTCGCCCCGTCCTTTTTCCCACTATCATGCCCTTCTTCTTCTTCTTCTTCTTCTTCTTCTTCTTCTTCTTCGTTGAGCGTATACACGTACGCCCACGTTGCCGCCGCCGCCGCCGCTGCTTCTTCCCTATGACGATACAATAAAGGAGGGAGAATCTTTTCTCGGCAGCCGCACACGTAACCGCCTGTCTCTTTCTCTATAGCCGGGTTATAAGCTGAACTTGGCGAGATGCAGCCGCGTAACTTCCGCTTCATTTGAATGCGCTTAGCCTCTCTCTTGGATCTCTACCATAGAGACGGCCGCTCGCCTTTGTGCTACGAGGATTCTTCTACTGTCTATTGCTTTTTTGCTTTTTTGCTTTTTTGCGCCGGCCGAGCGAGCGCGGATCTTATAAACGTTCCGCGCCACTACAAGCGACGTATTGCCGCTTTTCCGGAGTTATATATATACTTACAAGCTACCTCACGGCTCTGCAGTCAATTCCGAGTCAGCGAGCCTGCTAATGAGGAGCGACGGGCCGTTTGATTTTTTTCGCCACAATGCGCTGCCAGTCTGGCGCGAAAAAGCTTTTTGGCCTTTGGAAAATTCAAGAGTCTCGAATGAAATTATGAGAACGCACGGAGCTTTCGGCTGCGTCTTTTGTGCGCGCTCTAGGAGGTTTTTCTTCGCGGCCGAGCTGGATATTCAGAGCGACAAATTGACCGTGAATATAGGGAATATCGCGCTGATTGGTTAATCTTGTTGCAGCTGAATTTTTAGTTTGCGCGAATTCACGCTTGGATTTTCTTTTTGGGCTCGACGCTTTTTCGATTGGGCCGGTATTGTTCGAGCGGGAAAATAGTAACATTCGCTCGCTTACCTGCACACCAGGCACTGCCAGGCTATAGAGTCTCGCAACTCTGGCAAGTAAAAAGCACCTACAAGTCAAACAATGGCAGTTTAAGTGCATACACGAACTATATAATACAAATCTAATTTAACTTTCGTCAAAACGCCTCTAAGCAGGCCGAGCCCAAAGCTGCCTTCCAGCGCTATACACCCGTGCTCCAAAAGTACACCGTCCTCTTAATTTCACATGAAAATAAGAAATTTCGATAATTCGCACGTGCTACTTAACGACATCCCATTGTGCGCGCTTCTTCCTTTTTAAATATCTCAGTACGATCAGTACAAGCACGTGCGATCGTCGCGAAAGGGAAAGTCGATTGGCGCCGTTAGCGCGCGCGTCCAGCTATACAGACGCTCCGTATGATAGATCGATTTTTAAATCACCTCTTTAATCCTTCCGCGCTATTGAGCGAAGACGTAATGATCGTGTCGTAATCAATTGTAACTTCAATTGGTCCTCTTACCCGCTTTTTTTCTCGTCGCTGCTCGCGTTAGAAACAACTTTTTAATGGGCGACCGTAAATAATTATTTAGAGCGATTGCGTAAGGAGTCTGCGGGATCTGCGTTTATGCACTCGCTATATAAGTAATGATTTTTATTAGCGTTGCGAGAGAGAGAGAGAGAGAGAGAGAGAGAGAGAGAGAGAGAGAGAGAGTTTTGAGGAGGGAAAAAAGGGAGGCGTGAATTGGAGGGAAAACAGAGCGGTTAGCTACTGTGAGAACGCGCCGTTTAGTTTGCGATTTCGCGGACGTTTTATGTGGCTGCTAACGAGGTTATTGGGAAAGTACGATTGCTTTGTTACCGTTGATTTAGCTGCGCTAAAATGAGTAATTACTAGTTGGCCATGCTGGCTTTGTCGTTTGCGTATAAGCGATTTGCCTTTTTTTACCTCGAACAAATGGCACAATGGCACGGAACGTTTATATTAAATGTATATTCTAGTGCGCCGTTCGCCGGCTACTACAATCGTTAAACAATATGAGTGTGTAAACACGTTAATGGATTTACATTACAGGCCAAATAATCCCATTATCCTGGTAATATGATACTTGCTGCATGAATTTGTTATCTATCTTTATCATATAAATACGTGCAAAATAATACCAACGAGCTGTTTTACATGTTAATTAAAATAACGCAAATTAATAATTACACATTTCATACAAAAGAAGAAGCATAGCAAAACATCTTCCCTAAATATTTGCTACAGACGCGCAGACACGTCCTTCAGCTTCTGCGCACTGCAGTAACATAATCACGCATCGATAACCGCTGGAGCTTAAGGTGCATCCAATGCAACCTCTTATACTATCCTCTGCGCGAGCTGGCTGCCGAGCTCGTTCCGCGAACTCATGTTTATTTACGGCCAAAAAACACACACACACAGACACACATGCGCTTCGTGTGCTCATCCTGCGGCCGAAGAAGTCAAACAAAAGGAGCAGGCTCTACAAAAGGCGAAAGGTGCTCCCTGCCACCTACACATGCAGACAGCCGGAGCTCCGAATCGGCACAAGCGCCCTCAGCTATATGTATACACGCTTGCTTCCTAGAGCCGGCCGCGCGTCATCGCGACGGCTCTTGAGCTAACTTACTTTCATACACGCAGTGGGCCGCGTAAAAAAGCGTGATGTAGACTGTATAGAGAGTAGGGAGGGGAGCAGAGCGGCGCTGGAAAAAAAAGGTGTGTACATGTAGGTAGAGAGTTAGGCAGGAGACGAAACGGCAGGCGGAGCTTTGCGCGCTTTGGGCGCGTATACGTGCGTATGTACATAAGACCGCCCCGCGCTCTCGTCGCTCGTCAAAGGGGGAAGGCCGCAACTGTGTGCGTGCGAGTGCAGCCTGCGTGTAGACGTGGAAGCGAGAACATCGACGGGGGCAGGAAGCGAGGAAAAGGAAGGAGGAATAAAAGGGGGCTCCCAACTATCCGTATATACTCCTGTCTGTGTATGTGAGTATGTTCATATATAGGTGAGAGAGGTATAGTAGTGTATTGATGCTTTAAGGAGAGGTTTCGCGGTATGGGTTTAGAGGTGCGTGAGACGAAGAGGGAGAGCGAGATGTGGTGTATGAAGTCTGTGTCAAAAGTCAGGCCCTTTATGATGTGGAGGCTCTCGGAGCCGGCTGCGGTTGATGAAGGCTGGATTATACCCGCAGCTTGCCCTTTCTCCTGCTATTCGTTGACTGGATATAAGTGTGTAGTATGTCCTTCGCATATTGCTGCGACTGCGATCCTGGACTTGTACTACGTTTCGATGGAACTTGAATTTTTTATTTCGACTCCCTTACCTAAATTTAACACAGGGCAACGAGTGTACTTCCTGCGACCATGCTAACTAGAGCTTATTAATCATATCTATAGCCGCAGTTCCGCCGAAAAAGCCAAGTGTTCACCAAAGCCAGCAAGTTGCCTCTATACATGCACACACAAAGATATAGAGCGGCCGAGAGAAGCAGCGGCGCCTGCGTGAAAGGAAATCGAGCTCGAGCGCGCAATTTGGCGGAAGGATGTGCAGTACGCCGGCCGAAGCATCACGCGAGCTCGGCCGCTCCTCCTTAAAAGGGATGTCTGCACGCTCATGATTATTGTTGCTTGCCCGCCTCTCTGTGTATCTTCTCGCCTGCTCTCAGATTAACAGTGCCGCCTGGGATTTTTTCTGCTTTTTTTCGAGGCTTGCCTTTTCACTGATTTTTTTTACAAGCGAGAGCTCATTTTTACGAGAGACTCACGCAGGAGGATGTTGTTATTTTGAGGAGGCGACTATTTGCCGATGTTAGCTGCGCTTTGGATGTGCTTTTTTCTTCATATCAATATCTTTTTCAATTGAATTTTTTCAAATTTCATATTTTTATAAGTGAAACAATTATTGTTGTACTTTCTGATGTGGTGCTTTTATTAAATGCATGTAGGTTAAATGAAAGTTTTGACAAGCGAGACCAACGTATATTTATTTTTACTTACAAAGCAATCACCGAGATATAATCATAAAATTGCGCTCGCAGAGTAACTTTAAAAATATCAATTTTTGCTATACGACTCCCTCATCAATCAGTTTAACAAAAACTTGCTTTTCCCACGGACGCATCGGGAACTCTAGGTATTACCAAATAAACTTGACGAGGTAGATTCATTTGAATATTTTAAAAGAAGTGCGCATCACGCGGACAAAAGCACATTAAGCCTGTCGAGAAATTTAAAGGAGGCGGCAGCGTCGGGAAGCGAAATGCTCAAATTTTTCCGAGCTCTAATCGAGGCCCATTTGTAGAACATCGCCGGGGAATCCTCGTTAAAATGCTAATAAGACACTCTAAATAGGCCCTCGATATATAATTTTCCGCTGGGCGCATGCAGACAACAGTTAACCCTGACATTATGCGACTGTATACGCGCATAGGTATGTAAAAATGCAAGCACGAAATTTCCTCGGTTTTCCCAAACACACCCACAACTTGCTGCAATCAAGCTCGCGCAGGCGCGCATATCTACAGCTATATCCTTTCACACGTGCGTGTATAATTTGTCGAGGTGATAAATGAAATTCGAATTTGAATTTATAATACACGGATAGAGGCGCGCATCTCTGGAGCTCGAGGTGAAAAAGAAAATAGACGGGGGCCGCGGCTGGCGTGAAAATGCCAGCTCACCGGCCGGGGAAAAATTCTTGACCCCGCGGGGCTCGATCCTCCGCCGCGCTCGCGCGCGCGCGGCCGCACAAACGAGCCTTTCATAGATCGTGAGATTATAAAAACTGGAAGAAAGAGGAGAGAGAGAGAGGAGCAGCTAGTCGCTTCCTGGCCGGCCGTTCATTGAATAATTTATATTTATTTTAGGAATACCGATGACTCTCCTTTTAATGAGCTGTCGATGTTTGCGCTCGCGCTCGAGCGCGAGAGAAAAAAAAACAATACCGGCCGAAAAAAGATATAGAGAGGGGAAGGAGCATAAATCAAATTTAACGAGGGCTCGTCAGGTGTTTACAGGAATTATCGCGATCATAAGGCCGCGCATTGTACGCGTCCCTGAATATTCATGCGCGCGCGAGAGGCGGGAGGAATGCGCTGACCCCGCTCTCTCTCACTCCCGCGAGAAATAAAACGTATAAAGCCACTCTCTCTCGCGGAGAGGGCTCGATGATGTCGTCGTCGTCGTCGTCGTCGTCGCGCTTCTCCAGCCGATATATATCGGCGCGAAGAGCTGCCTGTCAGCGGGGTCAACGTTACCGTGCGGCCTAACTGTATGTACCGTAACTGCCGCTGTCTACTGCGCTCTTCCTTGTTGCAGCGTATATAGCCACCGCTACTGCTGCGGCTGCTGCCTCTTCTTCTTATTCGTGTGCTCTGTGCGCGAGCAGAGACTGGACAGCGAACGGCGTCGTTGTCTTTCGCTCTCTCGCGCGCGCCAGACAGGCGAAATGCGCCACCGCGAACAGAGAGAGAGAGAGAGAGAGAGAGAGAGATGTTTTTGTCCCGAGCTTTATTCGCGCACTTAGGAGAAAAGAGCCGATGGGCTATTGTCGAGATGCTGCTGCGAGGCTTCAATTGCGAGGCTCCGTGCATGGGAATCATTGGAAGCCTTTTTTTGAGGTTAGTTTGTTGTTTAGGGAAAACGCTTTGGTGAAAGTTTGGGTAAAGGTAATTGTTCAGGTACTTTTTATTTTAAATAGTTTATTCTAAAGTGCTGATAGGTATGTACAATTATTCAGACGTAAATTGATTTACAATGCCGAGCACGCTCTGTTTGTTATTTATTGTTTGTTTATTTATTTTGACCAGCGCACGATTTGCGCCGGGGAAAATATCGCTTGGGCCTTATAGAAAAGTGTTGAATTTTCAGATTAAATTGCGCTTTCTCCTGTCAAGGCGCTTTATATAGACGACGGTGAGCGAACGAGCGCCAGCGCGCCCAGTTAAGGATTAATAATGTGCTATTTGAAAAAGTAATTGCATGTTAAGGTAACATTTTCATGTCGTGACGCCACGAGTTTCAGGTCACGTTACCGTATTATAATTTTTTTTTCGTTCTCGCTTCAAACTGTTACGGCTCACTTCGTCGTCGAGATAATCAAGAGGAATGCGAAAGCTCGATAATCAATATAAATAAACAATATATAATCGATTAATGCGCCGAGAGTACAAAGAAAAGCGGCAAACTCTGCGCTCAAGATATTGCTTTAATGACATTAACATTTTTTAGCGGGACGAAGTCGAACGATTTAACGAGTACGTCAAAGTTAACGCACTGGCATATCGTCTTGTAATAAAGTTAAAAGCTCTACATGTTCGAATTGTAATAAAAATTCAGGCGATTATTATTATTGCCTTTTGACACGCGGTATATATGCCGTTTACGATAAAAAGACGAGATTCTGCGAGTACACCGGCAAGGTGAGGTAATCCCCTAACGTCTCATAAACGATATTCAAATATATTCA
The DNA here is from genome assembly GCA_030522685.1 of Eupelmus azureus. Lineage (NCBI taxonomy): Eukaryota > Metazoa > Arthropoda > Insecta > Hymenoptera > Eupelmidae > Eupelmus > Eupelmus azureus. Next base: position 8,191 of record JAPYZA010006260.1, on the reverse strand, counting down.
AATGAAATCCTCCTTTGCCGTGTTCTATTAGTTGCGTTTTTTCCAAGGCAAAAATTTCTCGCTAACGTGAAAACAAATGTTACTACTCATCATTTAAATATATTCAATTATTTTATACGCTACAAAATGTTCCTGTCCAGAGTCTTTTACATAAAAACTTACAGTCGATAACTTAGGTATATTTTATTTGAAAGTTTATACTTTAAAATAATTTTAATTCATTGTAACTTTTAGTGTTCGAATTAAAAATAGCGTCGCTTAATTTTCTTACTCACATTAAAAACCATTAAATTAAAGTTAAAAAGCAAAAAGTGTATAATAACAGCCAAGTACAAGCTAAAAATTAAATGGAACTTTTAAAGGAACCTAAATTACGAACGCTCGTCCCACAATAAAAAGCTTAAAGCAACAAGCAAAAATATAAATCGAAATCCCTTCTTTCACAGAAAATTAATTTCCTCCTGCGCCGCGGAGCAACCTACAATTGTCTTCTCCAATCAAAAAACTGCGCCTCACCTACATACATACACACGGAAGCGCATCGCAGCTCCGCAGCCGCAAAATACTCGGCGCAGCGAGCCACTTTCGCGCGTTCGCTTACGCAATTGATTGAGCCGTCTAACCGCCCGGCCAAATAACCCGTAAAATTACCAGCAAAACAACGGCCTCTCTCCGACAACCCGTTATTGCTCGACAATTTTTTTCCTCCTCTCTCTCTCTCTCCTTGTCCCTCGCGTTATTTACGGCCCCGACTTCACTCTTATATAGCCGAGCGACACGCGTAGGAAAAAGTGAACCACGTCTAAAGAGCCATCCACTCGTTGGGGCTAATCCTCGCGGCGCAACCCCTTTGCAGCCTCTTTTCTCCGTCTGTCCCGTTACAGCGGAAAATCCCTTATAGAGAGATCCCCCGACTTTTTGCCCGGCGGACTCGCCTTTGTGAATATATACGCTGTGTTTGCCTTAGCCGGCCCTCTCGCTTTCCCCGCTCGTTCGTTTTCTCTGTAACGTTTCTTACGTTTTTTTTGCGCGCTTATGGCTGGGGAGCGGGAAGAAAGGGAAAAATATGGAATCTTGGGAGACAGTTGGAAGTAGCGGAGAGTAAGCCGTTGACGGTGACTGACCCCCCCGGGTGCGGCAAGGGATTTTCCGGGCGCGTTTTCCGTTGAGAATATTTTATGATGGCCAAGTTTTGGGCTTGCGGTGAGAAGGTTGAGGGATAACGGAGATGATGAAGTTTTGGGCTAATTTATTTAGTGGCGGGCTGGAGTTTGGTAGAGATTAGTTGGCTCTTCTTAAAATCTGGCTGTTTGTATTGTAGGATATTTTTTGTTTTATTAATAGGAGAAATCTTTATTTACGAGTAATTCAAAGATTCTTTTCGCTCAGAAAAGTTTATTTCGCTTTTAAATTAAAATATTCAGTTTATTTTTAAATAACTGACTAAGTAAAATCGGTCAAATTAAGTTAATATCTATTATTCACGATAAAAAAAAATTCAACTTGCAAAATTAAGATAAAAATAATTTATAGCTACAAATTAAGAGGAGTGAAATAGAAGTTAATTATACTTTTACATTAAGTCAGAGTTCGGTGAAGGAAAGCCTTTTATTGTTCTGTCCGTCGACTTTTTGCCCTCGATTTCAGTGGAAAAGCTTTTGTCTCCGGGAGCTAGTTCATCTATGCGTTTTTCTAACTTTTTAAAGACAGTCAAAGACGGCAAAAGTCTTGAGATGGTAAATTTATTGCCGGTATTTGTCCCATTAAATTTACAATAAAGTAAATATAATAAATTATGAAGCTTATTACACATATTGATTTATCGAATTGCTAGTTGCTATCAATAACAAACGTCTTTCTCCAAAGCCTTTGCATGCCCTTACATTTCCATATACAAGCAGCGAAACTCCCAACCGCATCCCCAAGCTTCCAGCAGCTCGGCCGATTTCTCCTGCAACTTCTCTCATCCAATTTCCTCTTTTCGGCCATGAAAAACATAGCGCCGCAGCCTGCGCCTAGACACTCGTTCGCAGGCAGAAAGCCGCTTCTAGCGCGGGCTAAATGAAAATTCCCGCATGCTCCGAGGCAGGCTCTTCCTTATGCATTTCTCTTTCCTCGAGACGCGAAAAAGAGTCGGCAGCAGGAAAGTAGAAGCTCTGCGCCTGCACACGTATATATATATATATAATGCATAGAAGTTAGAACGCCTGGCAGGCCGCGGAGAAAGAGAGCGCGTTCAAAGCTCGCGCGCGTCGCCGGGATCGCCGCGAGCTGCGGGCTCTGCTGCAGCTTTTGCAGCGCGCTTTGAAATCACGGCTAGCGCGCGCAAAAATGCCCGCTGGAGAAAAAGAAATAAATAAGTATAATGGGGAGCGCTTGCGGGGGTGCAGGCGGTTTTACGATGATTAAAAACTTTCGCGTCCGTTTTCCGGGGCCTTTTGTGGCCGCCGAGGCGGCAGCCTATTTCAAATTGAATTCTCGAAAATTAAAATTCAGAGGGGCTGAAATTAAAGGTAAACGCTCTCTCTTCTCTCTTCGGCAAGCGAGTTTGGAACGTTTACGGGCTTGTTTTGGAGCGCGAGCGCAAAAACTGTGTAATTATTGCCGGCTAATACTAGGTGAAATTTTTATAATTTATCTTTGGTTTTGTCGAGTCAAACGTTGAACTAAACATAAAAAAATTTTAATGAAATTTTCCACGTTTACTTAAAAACGAAAAAGACGAATCGCGAATACAGTATGACTTTGCAATAAACGAAACGTTTTTCGTTTTCACAATTCCTCTGACGATTATAAAATCCCGGCAATCGCTCTTCCGTTTCCATCCAAACCATCCATCATCCAGTCCGGGCAGCCTTCGCTCACCCCAACAGCAGTTTGCAAAATTTGCTCCCTAAAACCCGTACTAAGCCCGCAGGCCCAGAAAGAACACACGAAAAACCACCGCGTGGTAGCCGGGGCTCTGCTAAGAAATCATCTTTGCCGCAAGCTCGTCGATTAAAAGTCAATAACAAACAAACGACTGCTCGCGCTTATACAAAGTTAGAGCGCGCGAGTCCCGACAATAAAAGGGTGAATGGGAAAGAAGCATAAGCATCCTTTATGACGACGTAAAGCCAGGACTTTATGAGGCTCAAGCTACAGTGTGCACGCACGCGCGGGCGCGGGCGGAACATTGTCCAAGCCGCAAGTATATCGACGCGTCAGAGCTTCTAAAAACGCATAACTCTCTTCCGGGCGGGCGCGGGACCACCTTCACTCTCTCTCCCCCTCAGCGAGTTCTAAGAGAAGTCAGGCCCCCGAATACGCGGGCCATTATACTCTTTTTAAGTGCTTGCTCGTACGGCTCTTATTCTCTGGCGTCTCTCCCGAGTTTATTATATGCACACAGACAGCCAGAGCCAGAAAAGAAGTCGGGGCCTGTACTTAACGTTGTTGTACTGTGGCCAGGTGACAAAGAGAGAGAGAGAGCCAGGGGGCCGACACGAAAATATCTCTTTGCGGGATGCGCGCCTGTGTGCATGTGTATACCGAGAAAGAAAAAATGAGCGAGAGAGAGTAGGAGGATGCTGCTGCCGCTGCTTTAGGAGAGAAAACTTTTGTTTGGCGTCCCGCTGCGCTAGCGAGGCAAAACTCCCCGCGGACACAACGGCCGACGTGTCAAAATAGCCAATACCAAGACACAAACACACGCAGCCAGCCTCTCTGCAACCTTCTCCTCCCGGAGCCTTTTCACAGCCAGGGATATATCCCTCGACTTTTGCTACCTGCCCGCGCGCGAGCTTAGAGCCGATCTCCTGACTTCCAGGCAGCCAGGCGCGATTTTCGAGCGCCGTATACATATACCTACATATCCATGGATATATAGGCTCAGCTTCGGAGATTATACGCGCGCGCGGACCCGATTAGTGATATAGCTTTCTCTTTTTTCCCATTTTTTTTCTTCGCCGCCGCCGCAGCTCGGAGGCGATGATGTATTTGAGGTGCGAAGCTGGGAGGCTGACGCGGCGCGTATTCGAGCCGAAATTGGAAGATGAGGAGAGGCGATATTTGCCTTTTGATTTATCGCGCGAGTCTGGCCCTTTGTTTGACCAGCGAGCCCGGGGATGCGCTAATTTATGGCGGAATCGCCGTTTGTTTCGCATACTCGAATCATCGAGGCTCTGGTAGGGAGATCGTCTGGTTGTAGCTGAGAAATATCTCGCTACATTCCTTTGCAAGGGGACAAGTTTTATAAATAGAGAAGTCTGTTTATTCGCCAATATCTACAGAATGCCTTATTTTTTTTAAGGTAGCTTGTGTAGGATCGATTAATGAACCTACTTTAGCCATTAAACCAAATTCTACATTAAAATTCATTTCATATAATATTGATGGCTCGGCAATGTTTATCCGGGCGTCCTCCAACCACACCCCTCACCTATCCGTTAAAAAGAAGAAAACTGCAGCGCGGCAATCCCCTTAAACCGTTTTCTCTCACGATCCAAAAGCAATTTTTCAGCCAGCCGGCGGCGGCGGCGGCGGCGGCCGAGAAAAAGGCTCTCTCCTTGACGCAACACACCGAAACACAAACCCGAACATTGCTGGTGCATCCTCCGAAAAGCTTTCCATTTTTCGGTCCCTTTGCTGTCTCGTTCGTCAAGTCGACGCCGCCTTCTCAAAGGGATGCGACCCAGCTCAGGCCGGTTAATCGCGTAAAGCAACACCCGAGAAACGAAAAAGTCACTGCTCTTGCTCGTCCAATTTGCGCGCGGCCCGGCCGAGTTGCTTTTCTAATCGCCTATGCGTAATTTTTCTTCTAAGAGAGCTCGTTTGGCTGGATTTCCGGGCACGGCTCTGAGGACTGGCTTCCGTTTGGGTTCGGCTTGTTTTTTACGAGACGGGTAATTTTAAAGTAATCAGTGCAAGCGGCCGGAGGGCTTCTTGGAAGGATTCGAAGCTTTATGAGGACAGAGGATTTTTATAACTTTCTTCGTGAGTTTGTGAAAATGCTCGATTTTTATGCGCAGCGTAAAGAAATAGGTTTTTTTCTCGGTGTTTTGAGAGGAATGCTCCATTGAGATTTTGAGATCGAATATAAATTTGAATTTTAACTGCGAGTCATGTATAAATATTGAGGTCTTACGTAAATTACTGGGCTTCTGATAAATTCAGAAACTATATATTTTAAAAAATTATGACTCGAAACTTTCGGCCACGAGTCCATAAAAATCCTATATACGAGTCATTCACGTACGTAGCTCCGAAACTTTTTCTATTCATTACAACGATGTTATACAATCGAGCGTTAAGTGATTTATGATTTATGAAAAAGTAATGTGACAAGTTCTCGACAGTGAAGTTTTTCATGGAGATGCTTTAAAAAATTTCTCGTCTCAAAGAAAGCTGACTGCTGACTTTGGCTGTAGCAGTGGAAGCCAAACACAATGACGCTACGAAAGTGACGCCTCGTATTTTGACTGTCTAATAAGTACAGCGTCATTCTATCGAAATTAATTTTCACTATGACGTACAACGAAAATTTCTGAATTCATCGCATGAACGCTTTCTATTACTAATATTTTTCTCACCCTCAAGTGAGTGTTAGGCTGTCTTGTATTTTTATAAACCTTCATCCCATTCAATAATGCTCGCAGCTTCGATTCTTATTAATTTCTCAAGAATTTTTTTTCTCTTGTAAAAATATTTTTATTTCAACATCATGAGACATCTCGCACTGACTCATTCTATCGAAAATAAATATAATTTACGAATTCATTGTTCGGTAAACAATGCTTACATAGGTATATGCACTGTTTTTCAAATTACAAACAGCCTAATTTTCAGCTAATCTATTCAAAAAGCAGTGAAAGTATCTCTTTTCCACGAACCTATATTACCTATAGCACGATAAACGATAATGTAAACGAGAACTTAATGGTGCACTAACGCAAAGCTAAGCCTAATGTCGGGTAATTAAAATCGGATATAGGAGCATCCACTGGCGTCTAGACTCTCGACGGCTCGATACCAAGCCCGTTAAAATTAACTTGTTTCACAAAAATCATCACGCAACACTCTCCGGCGGCGCCGATAATTATTTCAATCTCTATAAAAGCATGATATACGGCCGGTCATACGGCTCATGAAAATCTCCCTAGACAGCATCACGGCCGGCAATTAGAGGCACAAAGTCATGCATTCACGCAGCTTTAGCGATTTATTGCAGCCGGAGCATCACAATGCCTAATTCCTCAGTAAAACTTAAAAAGCCAGGGGCCGTAAATAAGCGCAAGCCGCTGCGGAGTAAACGACCTCTCCGCGGGCGCACGCGACTATTATAAAACGCGCGCGACTTCAACTCAAGGAGAAGGAAAAACGGCGCTCGACGCGTCCGTTCTCCAGCCAACTTATATAAATCAGTCAATCGTCTCTCTCGTCGCGGATATTAGAAGACAATGAAGCGAGCGGCCCTGCAAATGATCGTTCCGGCCTCGGAGTTTACGCGATCCATAAGCGAGCCAGCCCCAAGCGCAGGCAGGTACCCAACGCGTATTAGGTACCTCTAGTCCTCGAAGCGAAAGTTACTCGATGAGGAGGCCCGTTAGGGCCTTTGCATAACCTTGTAAATATTGACAAGCGCAATATCCGGGCGTCGCGTTACGGGGAGCGAGCCAAAAAGCCAGACGGCAGGCGCGTGTCTCAAGGTCGGCTCCCGCGCGCGCTAAGCTATAAATTCCCGGCTCTCTTCCGAAAAGTCTCCTGGCGAACGTATATCGGGCCCGATCTTCCGCGTGTAAAACGAGCGGAATCGCGCGTTTTTCGTCCCCTCCGGGCCCCCTGACGCTCATAAATTATCGACGCACGGCTATTATAGATGCGGCGGCGAGTTTGTCGGGACGCACGCCGATAGTTGACGAAAATCTCGCGTATACGTCGAAATATCGCGTAAGCGATTTATTATTCTAGTGCGGAGAGTAGCGAGCGAGCGAGCAGGTGTCGCTCGATGCGCGCACATAAATTATGCGCTTTCCCCGTATACACCTACCTTATTGTGCGAACGAGAAGAGATTTTCCAAACACCGAAATGCCCGGTCCATTGTCAGCGGGGCGCGTTCTTTTTTTTTCAGAGAAGGCGTGCGTGCTGGTCTCTTTTTTGTGGGCTGACCAGCGCGGCCCACTTGCACAATGAAAATTTGACTCACTTATCTCAAAGTGATCGAGCGCGCGCGCGCGCGCCTACGGAACGTGTATTGGTGCGGTTTGATGTTCGGAGGGCCGTAAAATATTAGTGGCTATTGTTGGCCTTGTGTGTAGAAAAAAATTTGTACGAGCGCTGGGCTATTGTTGCCTCGACGCGTTTGTGTGTACTTGGATATTTTATTGTTGGTTGATGGGCAAAAGCCTGGCAGCGTTGGAGCGATTGTTTGAGCAAATAAACTTTTTCCCGTCGATATATACTGTGGTTCGCGTCTGCGCTGCGGAGGAACAAAAGATGATTTATTTCCCATCTTGTTTGCGTGATTGAAGATTCGCTAGATTTTCGCGTGAGCGTTAAAAGATAATTGCTCGCGAAATATTGCAGGCGAGCTGGTCCTATATCGAAGGGGCGAGGAAAACGAGTCTAGAAGACGAATATTAATCCAATCGGGTGGGAACAGTCGATAGAGCAACAGATTTTGAAAAACATAAATAAGCCGCGGAGAGCGTGCGGGCCGAGATTTTCCAATAATCTCCGATCTTTATTGCAAACGAAGAGCCGGCTATACTTTTTCAACACGATCTCGCCGGCGCATTTAGCCGGCGTAATGTTATCGAGATCGTAAACAATTTTTATCCATTTTTAAAGCGCGCTCGGCTTTCAAAAGGCCCCCTCCGACGCGCGCTTTCGAATCCAAAACGCATAAATTTCGAGAGAAAAAAAATGTCTCGAATTCGGCTAGGCCATTGTTACATTATAAATAGATTGTCCCCCAAATATTTTCCATTCGGGTTCTCCTTCTTTTCTCTCTTTCTCGAAGAAAGCCACAGTTTTGTTGTGCGCGCCTCGAGGCTCGCCACACGAAATGTCCCCCACTGGGCCGAGTCAGAGAAAAGAGAAAAAATAGTGCGCTCGCGCGCGCGCCACCTCTGAAAATAGTCCAGCGGCCTTTTAATATATCAAAGCCCGCGTTAAATATTTCAGGAGCCCTAATACACACACACACACACA
>JAPYZA010006259.1:0-11247 GCA_030522685.1 Eupelmus azureus | reverse complement strand
ATCAAAGTAAAATTCAATATACAACTGATCACAGTGACTGTCAAAGCAAATAAAAGATAAAACTAAACCTAGGTGTAAATATAAAACTTAACCTAGGTGGATAGATAAAATTCAAAAATAGCAAATATTACTAAGTCCAAAATATTACGAAAACCTTAAGGCTAAAAAAAGTAAAGTAAAATTAATAAAAATCAGTCTTAGTGGTCATTAATAAACATGTATAGTCACACTTTGTAGGTAGCTTAAAAAATGTAAAATTCATGAATTTTTATAATTAAAATTAAAATTTTAATAAAATAATTGATAAATTAATAATATTTCTTTCAAAGTTTAATGAATCCAAATCTAATCCAAATTTATGAAAGAATATTTATATACAGAAAAAACTTATTATAAATTTCATTAAAAAATAAATGTACAACATAACAATTATCAAAATAAATACATTTTTATTCACGTTTTACTTATTAAAATTAAAAATACAACTGCTTACAAATTAAAAAATTTATTTTTTATTTTTAAATAACTTATTATACTTCTACTTTTTCAACTTGTGGATTTTCATTTTATATACTACTTTCTTCATAATTCGAATCTTCATTTTCCACGATATTATCAAATACACTGTGATTTAAATCCATTTTTCTGAGATCTACTTGATTGAGATTATGAATTTCAGTCGTCAGCATCACGTCAGTGACCCACATCTCGTCGTTATCATCGTTGATCATTTTCATTATGTATCTTTTCAACAATAATCTACCAATTATGTACCTCAGCATGAACGTTTTTGGCTCCGCCTTCTCTTTTTTATCCGTAGTTAAAAGCAACTTTAAATCTTGAACGTATGAGTCGTCTATTATGAGATCTAGTACCATTGCCATATCTACAATAAAGTTGCGAATGTTAACATCATACAATAATTTAGCAGTGTGAAGCTTCAATTTGTCCTTCGAAGTTTGAAAATCTAGGTTATTCATATTTTCGTAGTACCAAAGAAGAAGTTCATTTTTTTCGCCTACTATTGGTTCTAATCGTCTTGCGAAGAAGATAAATACAGTCTTCAATTCGACAGTTCGTATCGGTATCGAATCATTTAGTAGAATTATACGTGTTGTTTCTTTAATAGAAGACAGTGATTCCTCGCTGATTTTAGTCGCCCTTTTATTAATCGAATGGTTGATATGCATTTTCTCATCTTTATACGATAATCTAGAAAAGTATTGGGCGAAAAAAAACGTAAAGTTCCAGATCAAAAAGAACACCAGAAGACTTACAAAAGCTATAAGAACAAACAGTTTTATGCTGGTAGCTAATCCTTTATAATTGCTATCTCTATTTATATCAGCTGCGGTCAATGGAAGTTCAGCACTGTCTAATCTTGATCTACATTGGGTCATGTGCATAACTCTTTTCACTAGAAAAAATAAATTAATGGCAATTTTAAGGTTGTATTTCATTTTTATTTCTTTAAAATTGTAATTAAAAAGCAATTTTTTCTAAAACGATTGCATGTAATTGTACACTGAGAATCAATTAAATTTATAAGTAACTGCTTATTTAACATTACACAAAGTAAAGCAAATATTAAAATTAAATTGAAATACATGTTTATTATAAATATTTATACATAAAACATTTTACCTTTATTCATATTACCCCACTGTTCTTTCATCTTTATTTACCACTTTTAACTGCTGACAATTTCAATCTATTCGATATTTTTTCAATAAATCTACTTAATTCAAAAAGTATCTCCCGTGTCGAGTGCTCGGAAATTAGAATTAGAGAATTAGATTGTATTTGACAATATTTTAACCATTCCGCTTTCAAAATCTTTCGTTTTTTAAATATTCTCCTTTTGACAAAATAAGATTGCACTTTTTAAGGTATATAAAGCTATAATCTAGGAGAAGTATTAATAATACAAAAGTAGATGTTGCCGCTTGTAAGTAACGGTATGAACTGTTATGAGCAAAGAATTGTATATATATTTACATACATGTAATCAAAGTCGGAAAGCGTAGTTAGATAAACAGATTACCGCAACTGACTCAAATGTTAACTCAAAAATAATTTTGTTACTTTTAGAATAATCTTATATTCTATAACTTTTTGATTCGAGATTAAATAAGCTTTACGGTAATAAAATTAAATTAGAAAATATCGTACAAACATATTTTTGAGTAATAAATAGAAATAAATAATTCGTGATCTTATTTCACGAGTAGAACAATACGAAAATATCGAAAGGTACAAGAGAGGGTAGCTCTGTCTCATGGCACGGCTCTGAGTTGACTGCCGCTTTTCTGTCACCCCTCAACCCGTCTATGGCTCGGGGAAAACGGCTTGGCCCTCGTAAAGGCCCTTGGCAGATCTGCAGTTTATTGTTTTATGACTGCATGTGCAGTCCGCATGTCCCAACAGGCCTCGGCACGGGCCTGCTATTTTTTAGGTTCTTACATATATAAGAAGATTTATTGAATATAAGAAGACCAAGCTCATTTAACAAAATGATCTTTAATTAAAAAAGGAAACCTAGGTATTTTTAAAGATACAATATTTCATATTTAGTTTTTAATTTCCGTTTTAAGCATTCAAACATACAGTTTATTTATTATTAGATCTTGTTCGTTAAAATCAGATGTAAGTTTAAGAAAATTTGTACGGGCGCTGTGATCGGTAAGAGTACAGGCACTTTTGAATGTCGTTATTATTGTTATTGTTGTCATTACGTTCGCTACTTTGTATAAGCATCGTGCGAAGATTGTTAAAACTAACTGTTAATAGATGTATTTAAATCAGTAATAAATAATTAAAAGTGTTAATTCAATTTACATAGATATATTGCTATTCTCATATCCGCTAAGTTTTAGATACTTTTTATAAATATTTTATTTTTGAATGTATAGTTATAAGTATGTAGTTCCGTAATTACTAGATAAACACAGAAAAACGTGGTAAACAGTTCCTTTATTATGTTTCTTTAATAGATTTGCGTTGGAAATAAATAAATAATTAAATTATTGGATTTTTCGTGTAAGTACACATATGACTGTTTAATAATTTCGATTGTCAACTGTTTTAAAATTAAATAAAATTAAAAATTCTCTAAACCACAAAACTAAGTCTTTGAATAGGAACAGAATTGTATTGAGAAATATAATAATAAACACTGACAAATCAGCAGACAAATTTAATTATACATTTTTAAACTTTTATAATGGATAAAACGCAAACGCAATACAAGTTAAATGAACGTAAGTGAATTAAACATTACACAGTTTTTGTATCGCAATGTGAGGAGCTATTATTTTTCTCTCGCCCTTTATTATTTAGATAAAATTTTTATTTTATTTTTTCAGAAAATGGATTATTCGTACAATACGATACAATTAAAGAAGAAATAGAAATTTCAGAAAATTTTTATTTTTCTGGTTAATTTTTTTTTACTTTTTTTTTAAGTTAATAGATCTAATCGTACTTAATAGTTTTTATACATGTTTTACAATTTATTTAAATTACAGAGTATAGCAATTATTCAACAATAAGTACAAATTGCCCGATTAAAACAGAAGCGATTGAAAGTGAATTTGTAAATGATGACGAATTATCGATTGCAGTGTGTACCACTGGTAATGTATCGATAATATTGATACATTTAAGATTTACAACTAACCAGGGGAGTGTCTGACGAGATCTTGACAAAACTTTGCAGCCGTATAAAAAATGACCGCCCTCGAAATGATTGTTGGTGTACATTTGTTTCTTAACTTATTCCAGTTATTGAAAATTTATTGAGGACATTTTTAGACCGAATTATTCACATTTCAAGTAGAAGCTCTTTTTCACATTTTCATTAAAATAAGACTTCAAACGTACATAAATTAAGTTTTTCGGAGCGTTACACCGTACGGTTGCGGCTTTGTTCATTTTTTGATACCTAAAAACATATCCCAAAGTTTCGTCAAGATCTGTGAAGCGCACCTCAGACACTCTCCTGGTAAGCGAAGAACTATATATTATTACATCAACGTCTTTTTAGAAAACGGTTTTAATCTCCATCAAGTTTTGTCCTGTATTGAAGAAGAACATGTAATTACAGACACATCAGGTTAGTTAAGCAATACCTTTTTATACATTTTTAATATTCCATATTATCAAAATAAATTTTCAACTTACCTTATAAGATGCATCAAATTTGACTCTCGAAAAATCGACAACAATTTCTTCCGGTGAATCAACATCTGCAGAAAAGAAAAGCGGTAGTACCAAATTCTAAATATATCTTCTTTTTCGTAATTCATATAAAAAATGAATCTTATCCAAACAATTATCTCAAGTAAACATTATCATTTTGTTTTATTTAACTCTACCCAAGTCTCATTTTTAAAGACCATATACTTTGACACAACATTATCATTTTCCTCACAGGAACAGCATATCCGACCCAAGCATACTGCAGCAAGTGCGACAAGCGCAGTCCAGTGACCCTGCGCCAATCTCGATGCCAAAATTGCAAAACCTTTCTCTTCTTCGAATGTCTCACCTGTCGGAAATTTTACATGTCTAGTACCATCCTGCGTCGTCACGTAGAGGCAATACACAGAAACGTAGTTCATCAATGTCCTGACTGTCCCAGCAAACTGAGAACCGCTAAACTGTTGAATGCGCACCGGAAGTACTGTGGCAAGGTAGTAGTTCTAAGCTGCAAGTTCTGCTCCTACGTAACCAGGCACTCGGGCAACTTGCACTACCACATCAGGAACAAGCACACTGTCGTGAATTACGAGTGTGACAATTGCGGGAGGAAGTACAGAGACGAGAGGTCCCTGCTGAGACATATAAGATATTATTGCGGCAAGGAGCAGAGATTTCGGTGCGCCCACTGCAGCTTCAGGGCGTACAGAAAGGACCAATTGCCGATACACTTGAGAAACAAGCACGGAGAGCTGTTTATGAAGAGTCGTAAGCGCTTCAAATGGGGAGAGTAACGACAAGTGAGAAGAGCGATTGTTAATGACTTTAAGATTGACGCAGTTTTGTTGAGAAGTTTGTGAAGTATGTTGTAGTCTTGTTCAAGTTCATGCTAAACTCTGGTTATTATAGAATGGATTTATAGACGACAGCAATAATTTATGCTGAGAGAGCTTTAATTTAAAAAAATATGTTATTGAGTTAATATTAGCATTGAACTAAAAGTATTTATTCGAGTATAAAAAATAAGAATTTTCATTTATATTTACAATTTGTTTATTTTAAAAATAAATTTCTCAAATTAAGTAGAAAATTTTGTATTTATTTATTTATTTTTGTAAATTGTGTGAAAAAATACATACCCAAAGATTTGTATGATAAATTTAAAGCATTTTAGATTATAATATTTCAATCGTAAAATGTTATTAACAATGATAAATGTTCACTCTTTAAGAAAACTCATTTGAGATTTGTGAAAAATCTATTCAAAATTTCTTTTACGTAAGTTAGTAATCAATTAAAATTAAAAAACTTTAAATTAATTAAAAAATTTGGTCAAATTTTTATGATTTTTCTGATTCTTCTTCATAATTGCAATACTGATGCACAGCTGCTGCAAGTACGTGTCATCCTTATAGTGCTATTTGGCTGCTACACGCATCTGTAGCACGAAAGTTTCACAATTTTTATGCAACTTTAATGTAATTTTCATGCAATTTAACTGCACGCATCTCAACAGTAAATGACTGTTCATGTCACAGTGATCGTACATTACGGTATACTATGACATCATTTCATATTAGTAGAAATAGCCAAGAGTGTGGTAGTAGTGCATTATACATAAAAACTATGGGAAACAAAAATAAATAAAGTTTTAAGGCAAAACAAGCTACTCGGGAATATAAGAAATATATACTCTATAATTACAGTTTTGTTTCTAAATGCTACTATGCTTATACTTATACATGAATTATATATCAAAAACATTTTTTATCAGAAAATTGTTATAAAATAATAAATAAAATAAAATAAATAAAAATACTAAAATAAAGAATAAATAAATGAATTTAGCGGATGTAATATGCGAATAGAAGATACGAATGACTATCTTATTCAAACACGGTTTACACGTGGTAGGGAGTTCCGATAAATTGATGTGCAAAGTATATTTGCATACCTACGTTTATATCCATGATATAGTATTATTTACACAACTAAGGTACTAATCTTTGATTCTTTATTGTATAAAAAACTCTTAGTTTTTAACATCTTTTGCATCTTAATAACATTTAAACTCTTCATAAAATTAATAAATATAGAAAATAAAGTCTGGTAATAACAATAAACTTTGCTTTTTTTGTACTTACAAAAATTAATATACCTATTTAAAAAAAGTAAAATAAACTCAAAAATTCAAATAAATTTTTTAGTAAATTTGTTTTTTGATTATAGAATTTACCATAAAATTGAGAAATTTACGTATACATGAATAGGAAATTTGAAACAAAAGCATTTATATAAGTGTTTCCTATAGTCAATATGAAAACTGAATAATTTTTACTTATAATAGTGAAACGAGGAAACTGTGTAAACCTGAAAAATTCAAAGATGTGTCAACATAATACATGTATGTGTACTTAATTACGTTTATCATACATTAATTCTATCATTTAGTCTCTATAGAAAATTTTTAGCAAATATACCCTAATTAAAAATATTGAATCAACATAAAAACTGAAGTAAATATAGCTTTTATTATAATATTTTCAATACATCTTTATTCAGAATTCCTAGTAATTTTTTTAATTTTTACGGTCTGTTACCGTTTTATAAAAAGTTTAGTAATTTTTCTAAAAAAAAATTTCCCATGCATAAATTTATGTGTGTAAAATTACACGGGAAAAGTATGTAGCTTTCATTAAATACATTGTCACCATTTTAAAACGTTTAAAATGTATTAAAATTCTGACAATGTATTTGAATGAGAGTTACATACTTGGTCCGTGTAATTTTACAAACACGAATTTACATTCTACATTCGTTTCTACGTAATTCTACGTAAAATTCTGTAATGTAATCTACTATTTATCTAGTAATCTATGTTTCACATTACCAATTTGAAAACGTAATTGTATGTAGAGCACCTGAGCAAACTTTGTAGAATTTTTGTTGTAAAACTATATGTCCAAAAACGTATAAATAGCGTCTATTTCATCTATTAAATCAGTTAGTCTATTTTTCTAACGGAGTACACCTAATTTTTTTTAGCCATGAAAGTAATACTATTCATTTTTGCCGCTTTCGTTGCGGTGAACGCAAGTCCCGTGAGTGCCGTACTTTTACATTTGATTCAGGCCATGCAAAAAACGATTTTTACGGGAATCCATATCTGAGATACCTTTTTACATGGCCTGATTGATTTCTTCTGATTGATTATAATCTACGAGTACGTTCATAAAATTGTATTAATATTTTCAAAATTTTATTTATTTTTTATTAGATTACGTTTAGTGAAGAACAACTACAAGATCTTGCAAAGCAAGAATTGCAAGAAGTTAAAAATATAAAAAGTGATTTTAAAGACGTTCGAGAACACTCCCAAAAGCAAGTTTTAGAGGAATTGAAAAAAAATGAGAATGTACAAAAAGTAATGGTAGGAATAAAATTTTAATGTATATTGTATCCGATTATATAGTATCTAATTAAGTTTAACCAAATTTAATTCGATAAAGAAGTTAAATCGAAAATATTTAATAAAATATTCTTATTATTCCACAATAGTTTGACTTTTTGCTTAAATAAATTAATATAATTTATTTATTATTTTAATTTCAGAATAAGTTGAATACAGAATTGAAGTCACTTAAAATTACAGTTGAATGCTCCGTAGCTATTGATACAAATTTCAGAGGACTGGTAGTTAAAGTGACCGAAGACATACTTTCGGAAATATCTAAAAATATTACGGGACATCCCGATGCCTTTGGAGTTGATGTTGATGAGGTAATTAAAGTTATTTATTTACTATTTTTTTACTTCATTAATTCAGTTTAATATACTAACTTAGTCAAAAAGTTTTTGAAAATGTACTATTTTCAGAAAATATTAAAAAAATTATTTCAGAAAAATTTTCGAAATTCTTTAAAATGTACTTGATTTTATAATCGTTAAACGTTTTCTAACTACTATTTTTGAAATTGTTACAATAAATGTTTTTCTGCTCTCCGACCGAAAAACGCCAACTTCCCAGGTACTGACCGAAACGAAGTTATCTCTTTCCGGCACCGTCGAACAGAAAAATTGTATACACACTTGGCCAGTAAAAAAGAAAGCCTCGGATCACACGTTTGTCAACTTCGGCTTCGCCTCGGCTGACAATTAGATGTGATCTGAGACATTTTTTATTTTACTGGCCTAGAATGCAATATACTATTAATTTGGGAAAGTAACTAGCTAGCTTTTAAGATTGCATAAAATAATAGCTATATATGATGGATTATTTTTTATTGTTAGGCAAAGTGATTTATACCTTAAACAAAACAAAAAATTGTGAATTTCATTAATTTAAATATTACCTAATTTTGCACAGACAATCGATGAAATAGAAAAAAAACTTGAAGAGCCGGCTGAACTCATCAACGTCTGCTTAAGTGATCCAGAAAAGTGTGATTTAACCCATCTTTATTTGGAAGGTTCGGAATATATGTTCGGATTTCTTTCTAAGTTAAAGGCTGTTGCTAACTATTCGATTCCAAAAGCTAATGACTTTTTCAAATCCGAAAAAGTGAACAAACTAATCCAGAATTTTGTTTCGTCAACTTCAAAGTGTTTAGGAAACTAAATCTAATTTATTTTTATTATTAAGTTTATATTTTTTAAAATATTAAAGTAAACTAAACCAAAATAGTAGTTAATTACTTGCCTATACTCATCTTTTCCAACAATTTCTTAAATTTATTGAGGGTGAAAAGACCGCGTTAGGTCGACATCACCTTCTCACGTGAGCATCGAAATCGTTCTTTCATTGAAAAATTTTCGTTCAAAATATCAAAAGTATAACTAATTGATTTTTACAAAAAGATCAATAAACTAAATGAAAATATTAATTATTCATATATTCTAGCATTCTAAAGATGATCTAAATTTGTTGAACAGAATTATAAAAGTATCATAAATAAACAGTATTATAAAAGTATAAACAACTTTCCAAATAACTATTTTTTCAATTACGTATTTATTCGTCAGCATGGACGTAAGGTGGATGACTGCTTTCTACTAAAACTAACGAACTAGAAACTATAGGCATACTGTATTTAACACAGGTGTTCATATTTTGTTTATCTATCTGAATTAAATATGAGTGTGTGGTGTAAATTTTGATGAAGTGGGAAGTGTTTGTTTTTTGTATTTTGAGGAGGGTATCAATAATTTCGTTTGATAGTTAAGAATGGTAGGAAGTAGAGAGATCATTTGTGATTAGAATTCTTAGTTTAGGAAGATGAGTTAATTTTGTTCTTTAACTTAAAATTTTTTTTATATTATGAATTAAATTTTTATCATAAACTTAATATTCAATAAATAAGTTCTATCTTTTTAATTTGATACCTATTTATTGTTAATGATATTTGTGTTCATAAATAATGTTTAATCATCAGTTGTATTTTTATATAGTGAAATTGTCGCATACGTTAACGTTTAGGAATGTATCTATTGTTTGTATCTTTTTAAACAAAACTCATTGTAAAATGATCATCAATAAAATGTAAAGTTATATATATATAAGTATTCAAAATCAAACAGTAGATTCGAGAACATAGTTTTTAAATAATAACTCCTACTTATAAGTACTACTATACTCATAACTCTTATTATATGATTTTGTATTTTAATATACTTTTATCTGTCTACAAAAGAAACGTGATCAATTCATAAAATATCAATACATATTAAACACTTGAATAAAGAAAAGATATAATTGTGCTTATGTCGAGGTCATATTAATTTTTTGCCATAAGTAGACTACGTTTTATTAAACAACTTCGTTCAAGCTCTCTAAAATTAAAGATATTCGTTATTTACGAATTTCGACGCCGTGTAAATATTTTAAGAGAAAGCATTTGTCAACAGCGTGCCTGCGACCTGGTTCGGTCTGTCGAGGCTCATAAAGTAATCGAGTCGAGAAAAACTCTTGACGCTAGGGCGGTTTGAAAATCCCTATTTTTATGGCACGGTCGCAGACTGAGGCGATGAACGTACCGATCGACCATGCGCGTGCTATCCAAGGGTCAGCTAACCAATAGTCGCCACCCACTTCAAGGATATGCGCCAGTAGAAGGGCAGCCATCCCCCGATGGACAAGGGCCCAAAGGAGACCACCTTATTATTTTATGGTATTGTGCTCTTTCGAAACAAGAAAATGTTTTTAGTCTGTCAGGAACCTTTGCAGAGAATAAACGTATTCAGATCTGTGACAAACCAAAGGCATTCGACAAATAAATTGAATTTTCACCAAATACGCGTAATTATTTTTAACTAAATTAATTTTTAATTAGAAGCACCGTTCAAAGGGTGCAAATTTTACAAACTTAGTGCGCTTTGTTTCAACTAAAACTTCAATTCTATTAGTTTAAAGATGAAACTAATATTACTAACTTTTAGTGTTTTAATTGCAGTAAAAGCAAATTCGGTTAGTATTAAGTGCACATTTACCTTCTTTTCTAATATTTTATTATTTTTACATAGTTTAACCAATTTATTTTTAGGTTGCTCCAAATGAAACTGAATTACGAGAAACAGCTCGCTACCTATCCAGAAAATTAACATCTATTATAAAGAGCATTAGAGATATTCAAAGTGATGCAGATTTAACAATTACGAAAAAATTAAACAATAATCCAAGTCTAAATAAAATTATGGTAAGAAAAATATTTTTGCATATTTTGATTAAAACTTTTTGATTAGATTAATCGGAAAATTATAACCGTGAAACAATGTATTAAAATATGCAATGAAAACTTTAATTAAAGATGATGATAAAATAGTATATTATGCCACGCGGAAGGTAAAGAATTGGCGAGTTCATAGCACGTGTAAATTGCCACCCGAGCCGAAGGCGAGTAAACACGTGCTTTGGGGTCGGCATTTTACCTCCCGAGTTGCATATGCTATTTTTTGCAACACCTAGGGTAAAAGTGCCACATTCAATTTCCGGCACCAGGAGATAATGTGGTACTTTTACCCAAGGTGTTGCAAAAAAATACTTAAAATAAG